>VXBO01007664.1:101290-121688 GCA_013400135.1 Rhinoptilus africanus | reverse complement strand
GGGGGGGGGGGGCAGCTATTTGAAGCAGCCAGTATGAAGTTCAGAGGAATGCCCATGTCTTGTCATTTTGTCAGCACCTCTTATGCAGTGGTATCATATCGACTATCTACAGTTAGTGGCAATATTCAAATGATGTGCAAGTAGAAGGGAGAGGAATTTTATGTTCTCTGCATTGACTATAATACAGAGCCGGTGCCCATCTATGCAACAATAACGTGTGTCCATTCTGCAGTGGAAATGCTTGAGTTGTCTCTGTTGTTGTCTTATGGGCTTACTTGCTCTTCTGCTTTCAGCAAAATGATGTCATTTTTGCTATATTCAGTGAATCTGAAAAGTAAAATACACATCCATATATTATAACTGAATACTCAAAGCACACCGTCCACGTGCTTTGTTTACTACTTGATAAAGATGATACAGAGCTTTCCTACTCAGGATTTAGGAATGAGGGTTTTGGGGCATTAGTATACACTGTTGATGTCTGTCTTTGCATGTAAATAGACACTAGAGGAAGGAAGTCTTACTGGACAAGCAAGTTATTTGTATTTAACTCTAAACTTGGTGAATACATGGAGTTATGATGGCTTCTCTCAAGGGAAATAGTGGGAGCATGCGAGAAGATGCTGGTCTTTCAGTCCTGTGGATAATCTGAGTAATTGCAGCAAGAACCACGTTGTTCTCTGCATCTCTGTGAGCCCTAGTTACAAACCCTACCTGAAGGAACAGAGAGAACCGCATCCAGAGATTTGGCTGAACCTCATACTAGGAAGGCTGGTTTCTCCCACCCAGCTTGGGACTATGGTAGTGGAATTTTAGTAGAAGGCTTCCTGGACATCCCTATGCATACGTCTTGATCAAGATATGATAAAACAGATTTGGCGTCAACAAGTTTCCTTGGAGATACTTATTTAAGTCATAGACGCATAATTTATTGCAGTCATAGACTTTTCCTGGGAAAGGAATCGAGCAGGTAGTGCCTTGGTATTTTTTATTGGAAGCATTGAAGTTTTATGATGAGGTTGTTGAGATTACAGCCTTTTAAATGTATCGCTCACTCATTTTTGTAGGTTTTGTGCCTAGAGATATTAAGACAGTTTTATTGTGTAAACTGAATGCTCTGTAACCTGCTGTTGAAAAGGTGCACTACTCTGAAACCCATGGCAACAACAGTTAAAAATCGAATACAAGGAGGCAATTGTAAGAGGAATAAAAGCCTTTTTCCTCATTATTCCAAATTTTGATGAAGATCAGTTGTTACAAGGACCAAGTCCTAAGGACTATGGCCTTATATCTTTACCTGCAGGCTGTGCATGATTATAGACAACTGCAAAATTGTCTTCTCCAGTATTTCCCAGCATTATAGAGATGTACTAGTCGGATGGTGGGAGCCTTACATCTAACTAATGGTGATCACATTCTCACCAAAAAGAAAAAGAATAAAAAAATGGCTAAGGCCCGTTACTTCATAAGTATTGTCTTCTAATTTATAACTGAAAATGTCAGCTATTAATTATATCTACTCTCTTTCTTAATAGGAAATACCGTACCAGCAGTGTTTGCCATACCAGCAGCAAACCGACCTGGCTTCACAGGCTATTTTATCCCAACACCACCCACCGCATACAGGAACCAAGCCTGGATGCCCTATGCTGGAGAGAATGAATTACCAGGGCAGTGGGCAGACTCAGTAAGCTTCCTTGCTTTTCTAACTACGTATAATTTCTGTGAGTTGCACAGGAGGGGCTTTAAGCAATGCTAAGAAATCAGCGAAGAATCTGAGCAAGATAATTCTTCCTTGAAAGGAAATAATCTCCAGCAGTGAAAAGTTATGAGAGGGGGGCATAGATACTTTAGCTGTCCATCCCATGAACTGCAAGTAAGCTCTTCTAGAGAGTTACATCATTCATTAGATTAGGGGCTGGCACCTATTAAAAGTCAGTGGGTTAGGTACCATTTTTCTTCCCCAAGACAGAGGGATATTTGGATAGGCATGTGGGGAAGAGCAGGTGATGCTGCCTCTCAAGGTGGCCTTGTGCTGTTTGGAAGCTGGGGAGCATCTTTCCCTCCTGGAGGCTTCTCTCAAGGTAGCCCGGCTCCCAGATCCTCTCTCCTGGCTCTGCTACAGCCCTGCTGCACAGTGTTTCAAGTCTTCCTGCAGGCTGTGGTGACAGATCATAAATTAAATAATTAATTGCTCTGGGACAGATGTAATTTTTAGCCCAAAGTATACCTATATTTCAAAGAAATGAAGTTGAGACATCCTACAATGAACTGCAGTATTTCATCATGTTTGAAACAATTTCTAAAACTTAGGGCTTTTTTTCCACTAGGAAAAAAAAGATCAATTCTGCTGCTTGAGCTCACATCTGGTATTTATGCAGAACCAATTCAGCTAAACAAACTGGGAGACGGATTCTATTTCCATGTGCATATCATCAACAGAATATTTTATTGAATTGCAGTTGGAGTCTAATAGTTGGCTTTGAGCAGCTAAGTAAGAGACAACACGGTCATATAAATGTTCCTGGGGGAAGATATTTGTTGACAAATCTTTGTTACTGCTCCTGATGCCTGCGAGGAAAAGAATTCAGTTTGACTGTCAGATGCAAGTCTGAATTTGTAGGCTGAACTGTCAAGAAAAAGAAGTATGTTCAGCTGGAAGTTGAGCACATCTGCTGATATGCACCTGACACCTGGAGGTTTTGATGCCATTGCACAGATTCCTTCCCAGAGCTTCCTTTTAAAGCATGGAACCCCTTTAGCTTCCTTGTAAAGCATGGAACCCCTTTTTCTTTTCATTGTTTTTATTTGTTGGGTTTGGGGGATTTTGGGGTTTTTTGTTGGTTGTTTTCAACCCTGCTGACATTTTAAATCCAGGAGGTTTGTTGTGTCTGAGCAATCATTTAAAACTTTTGCTTTAAGAAAAAGGAGAAAAAACTGCAAAACAAAGCAGAAAAAGTATTTTACTTGTCTTCCATTCTTTTGCCCTTTTGTATCCCTACTCCTTGGCTGCAGTCCTATGAAAAAAAACAAACACAGAGTTGGACCATACTTGTCAAAAGGGGAGACTGAAAACAAACTGGACAAAACTGGAAAGCAAGTTTCCAGCAAGTCTCCTCTGGAAGTTTCTAACCCCGTTGTGGGCTTCCCTGTCTGCTGGGAAAGAGGTGTGAAGAGCAGTAGTGCCGGTGGACCGTACACAGAGGAATGGAGAGGGCTGTGAGAAGCTGCCTGAAAAATAACTGTGCTGATAAGGAATTAGAAGGAAAATAATATTCCTTTGACTTCACTTACCCACTACAGAGCCTGAACAACTTCTTGTTAGTCAGACTTTCAGCCCTCAGCTCTGACTTTGCAGGCAAAGATGAAAAAATGTAAAACCAAACCACTGCAGTTTCTACAAAGAATTTTTATCTCCCAATGACTGCAAATCTTTCAAGAAATTGTTTTTATTTGAAAACCATTACTAGACAAACTAGTAATAGAGCTAGCAACATAATATGATCAGAAAGCCTGAATAAAACTGCAAAAAATAAAGATCTAAATGTTCAGGGTCCGAGTTTTTGGATGCTTTCTGGTTTCTGAGACTCAGGATCGTAGCTCAGTCATGCTTCCAAGATTTTATTGAAAATTAGCGAGAGCAAAGGCTTAATATTTATAAGGTGAAAATTGAAATTCTTTACTATTCATGCATTTTCCACTAGTTGGACTGTAAACAAGGGAACAGAGAAAACATGAGATTTGACAACAAAGAATTATTTTATAAGCTTAATTTACTGTAAAGTATGCTTTCCTCAGTGAAGTGGTAAGTATTGAAGCTCTAAGTTTTGTGGCAGAAGGGAATTGTGTAGGACAAAGCATTTATTTTCCAAATTGCTAGATGCTGACTAGTGAAAGTAGGAACCTGGTGGCCCCTAGTGGTGAGTTCACATGTTGTACTACTAAAATGTTTGCCTTTTGAATAATCTATTGCAAACTAAACAGAAGCAACTGCGTTTAATGATCACTTTCATGTCATCCCTGCTTCCTGTCTTTGTCTCATCACACCATACCGAACGTGTTTGTCATTCTCTTGGTTGCTTGTTACATATCCAAGGTATCCTCGTGGTCAGATTTTCATAGGTTCTTAAGATGACTGAAGTGGTAAATTTTTCAGAAGCACACAAGGGGTTGTTAAACTCTCACAGGTCCAAAGCCAAAATGGGATTTAAGCCAAATTCCACACCTATCATTCTGAAGTCCATGCTGAGGCCCCATGTTTACCAGAAGGTATATAAAATTGGCAGATGTTTCACAGCTTGACATTTCAGTCTGCTTGCAGATGCTTATAATTCTGAATTTTTGGTTCTGGCATAACCACCAAAGCCTTTGCCCTGGTGGGTGAAGCACCCAACACTTCAGCCTGTCTGAAATCCAAAATTTAGCTGAGATATCTGCCTGGCCGCCAGTATTCTATGCTTATATATAGCATTAATGTATTTGTAAAGTGAAAAAATGTGGTTTTCCCATTTAAAGCAAAAAAAATTACAAAGTTAACTTTTTGGTGCTTAAACATTGTAAAAACTTACTGGTTAATTTCTAAGTGTAACATTCTAAGTATAGTCTAGATCAGTGTAGTTTTCTGAGTTACTCAGTTCATAAAAAACTATCACTGAATTTCACTTGTCATTGGCATGGACTAGAATGATCAGCTGCTAAGCTTTTTCTAAGGAAGAAATTATCTTGTCCTAGTAATAGGTTATGGGTTGCCTTCTGTAACAACATAAAGCCTTCTTCAAAATGAAGGGCTATAGATTCCTGTTTTATAGACTTTTGCAAAACGTTATTTAATACTATTTTTATTTTATGCATTAAAAACTTCTGAGGACTATAAAGACCAGTATTGTGTTTTGTGGATTTGTGAAGGAAATTTAATACCTCACAGTGATGAAAGGGCCTACATTATTATTTTAGTTTTAGGCAGTCTAACATGGGGCTGAAATCAGTGAAGTTACAATAACAGAGTAAAATTGTGAATGCCCCATGTAATTATGTTAAATGTAGCCAGAAGTCCTGATACTTTTGAGAGGTCAGTGTTGAGTTTCCAGGTTGGCATACCTGAGCTTATGCCTGTTGTCTGGATCTAGTGAGTTTTCGTTAGGAACCGTAAGTTCAGAGACTTGGCTGACTTGGATTAGATAGTGGCTGCAGATCAGCAAACCCTACTTTTCCGTTCTAGGCTTTTCAGTGTTATGAAACATAGCGGTGCTGTCTGTTTAAAACCAAAAAGTTTAGGGGGAGCAGTAAGCAGAGGACGCACTTTCAGAAAAGCCGTCTCCGTCTGACTTTTTGCAGTGATGATAAATTAGGACATGCAATGTTTGTCCTGCAAGGTGTTTTTGCTGCCACAGTCTGAGGAGTTGAGTACTGGTACATTGACATATGTGCATAAATGACACATGCCAAGATAGATGCTTGTAAATGGATGCTTAGGAGTATGAGGTTTATGTTCTCTTCATGTGGTCCTATCTGTTACTTCTTATTCATCCCCGGGGAGGTTTGTGTTCCTGGCAGGTGGCGCTACGGATCAATTGTTCCGTATAATTTTCTATAATTACAATGTTCTACAGGTACCACTACCTGGATACATCGAGGCTTATCCGAGGCCCCGCTACCAACATAATTCTCCTTCGCGACTTCCTCGCCAATACAGCCAGCAGGGGGGCATGCATCCCAGCCTGGAACAAGCTCCTCTGCCGTCCACCGCAGCTTCTCAGCAGAGCCTGACAGAAAACGACCCGTCTGACGCTCCTCTCACCAACATTTCTACAGCTGCCCTCGTAAAGGCAATAAGAGAAGAAGTTGCTAAACTGGCCAAGAAGCAAACAGATATGTTTGAGTTCCAGGTCTAATGTCTTTTGTGCACAGTACTTGTATTGTGCAACCTGGGGTAGCAAAGGAAGTGACTCCTTTAATTTTCAGTTACAAGCTTGCTGTGAATCGTGCCAAAGTGATGGCATTTTTCTCTGTCTGAAAAGTCTACACGATGAAATGACTTAAAGTAGAGGAACAGGACTCTGAAGATACATAATTCTGCTTGCCAGCTGAGGAAATGCTGCCAGGTAACTGTTTAATATGGATAAGGTTGATCATACGCAATTGTTTGTCACTTATCTCTCGTGCTATGACCCATCATCACTAGAGATGCGGCTGGATGTGTCTGTGCCACGCAATGTTTCATTTGCAGGCCCAAAGGTAGAGCTGCTGAAAATAACTTCTGCATGTCAAAACTTTGATTAAAGAAGAAAATACAGTAGAACACGGTTAGCTAAAGGCCAGGGCAGATGTGGAGGTGGCCATGTTAATTGTTTGCTGCAGGGCGTTGTATAAGGGATGTTGATATCACCAATGCAGAGTCATTCAGCCTTTTCATTCTAGAGACCGTATTCAAACCAAAAGAATTTGAGATGAGTAAGTAATACAAATAAATGCCCTGTAAATAGCCCCGATTCTCCTTATCCTATTAACAGTACAAAGAAGTGAAAGAAGAGAAGACTGTGAAGGAGGTTAATGATATTTTGATAATCGGTGGCTACCTTGTCCCTGAATGCTACTGATGAGTTATGGAGATTTTTTTCAGCGTGAGAGAATACAATGCACGAAGAACCAACAAAGGATATTGGTGCTAGAAGCTTCCAGGAGAAATGAAAAAAGGTTATTCGCATTTGCTCTATGTTCAGGCTTTTCATTCTGAATGCATGTGAATCTGGTAAACTTGAGACCTTTCAGCAAGTCTTTCCAACCTGGAATTATGAATACACCTGCTTGGACAAGAAAACCTCTGTTTAACACAGTGCTTTTTTCTCTTTCTTAAACAATGCTATCTACGAAAGTGATGCCAGAAAGTGCTACTTGAAGCTACAGTTGATTTTGATTACACTGGAACAGTGAATGCACGCCCAGGAAGTTCTGAATGTAGAGGACCTGATTATTATATTAACCTGTAAATAAGTAAACTGTTAGATGAATTAACAAAAATACTAATGTTTTGTGAAAAAGAGAACATTTCCAGAAATTATGCTGACTTTATATTGTGCAAGATAAAGGTGACTTATTGTTAAACTGCATTGTTGTATGACTCCAATCCCAAAAGAAAATCAAACCAGTTGAATGGGAACCAGTAGTTCATCTTTCGCAGTGGTACAAAACAGTTGGAGATCATGAAAAATTGTTTTCAGTTCCTTTGGCAATTAGCTTTGGGAACCGAAGTTGTTGCAAAATTTGTTGTGTTGGGCATGTTTGATGTCAACTGGAGTTAAAGGTAATGTCCTTTATTTCAGTAAGTTATTTAGTTATCCTTAATTGCTTGTGCTATTTTGTTTGATCATTTCATTTCCCTGAGTTTCTTTGGTCTTTACTGAGGTGAGAAGGGGAACTTAGTTTAGCTTTTTGGCCATCAGTAAAATGAGAGGAGGAGAGGAGACTAGAATAGGGAACAGAAGAAGAAATTGATGAAGCACAAATTTTTAAAGCAGAGCTATTTTTTGCCCAAAATAATTATATTATAAACCCTGACTGAGATTGTGATACATAGTTATGCTAGAATATACAGATATCTTCTGCTCCAACACCTTAAATAGTGCAGAAGCTTTTGGAATGCTAACTAATCTTTAAACAAATGTGAAATTTCATTTTTATTATTTAAAAATCAAATATAAATAAAACGTATTTTTGTAATTTCTATGTATATGTGCTGTATATTTATATGTGACTAGTCTGCTATAGTCAGAAAAATTTCCATAAACCAAGTGCAAAAAAAAACCCTGAAAACCCACCACAACCTAGTAACTTTAATGATCGGTATAAACATGCTATGTCTGGAGTACACAAATATACATTTGGGTGACTTGGATACTAAACAACCAAAGAAACTCAATCTTTCATATAAATATAAATCTAGTAAAAACAGACAGCTGTCTCAGTTACCTGTCAGCTAACGAATACTGATCTTATCAGTGTAATACAATACATCCAAATGTCTTTTTGTGTTGAACTAATAGCTGTCTAAGAATATCAAACCTAAAAATAACAAAAATACTGGGCCAAACTCAGCGTGCCATAAAAAGACTAGTTCTGGTTGGCTTCAGTGAGAACTTTACTTGCCAAGAGCAAGGATGAGTTTCTTCTGTATTAGGTTTCGTCTATACCTGCAAGTTTCACTAGAATCACTAGAACAATATTCTGCTTATTCTTCAGCCATTTAAATCCCTCTAACATAAATGCAGACATAATTTAAGAGTGGTTTATTTTTATTCAGCCCAAGCTGGTTCATAACTGGCTTAAGCTAACTTGGTAAATGAAATCTACACTAAATTATGTCAGCTACTTTTTGCATCAGCTTTATTTATATTACCTCAGTCTTTAAATGATTTTTCTATTTAAGCCCAGTAAAATTTTGCAAATACATAAGCCCTTCTATGCAATGGGAGTGAAATGTGCTGTGAAACAAATTTGTGTATTTTAGATTCCAGTTTTGCAGAGTTATCCTAAAGCTGCAAGTATGGAAGCAGCAGCAATGATGTGGGATTGCTGAAGCCAAACAGCTGGGAAGGGTGATGTTACAATATACTCCTGAAAGAGTCAGAGGTGATAGGATGTACCAGATTTAAACAGCATCTTTGGGACACTTCGCTCTGTTTGTAAATCTGTACCCATTCTTCAATTTAAGCGATTCAGTAGCTCTATCAAAATATTTGTGAGGGTAAAGCCTCATATATCTTACATGATGAAGCATATATCTTGCCAATTAAAAAGTTTTGAAGTTATGTAGATGTACAGTGTTTGAATGCCTACGTGCAAACAAAATGAACAAATATATATAAAAAAAGAAGAACATATAAATAGGCTTCCAGAAAGAGAACCCATTTCAGTAAAGTTAACAAAGTACTCTTCATACTACTGAGGAAGACCTGTTAGACTTTCAAAATTAATTTTGTTTGGTGTTGTATTGACCATGTGCAGTCTACTGAATATTCCCTCAGCCGTCACTCTGAAACCATTGTGGTGCACTTTATTCACAAAGACATTTTACATTCTTCATTCGTAATGGCTTTTTATCTTGTTCGTAATATGTTTCTGTATTTTTTTTTAAGTACAAAGTAAGATTATATCAAGACAGTAAGGACATTCCTGGGAAACAAAAATCATGCTGTAATATTTATACTGTCTGAGCACAAAGTAATGATAAAGTGAAAATATAGTGTACAAAGAATTTGTAATATAATAAACATTTTGTATGGCTACAATTACAATATAGTTTTTCAATATTGATTTCAAAGAAGAAATTATACCTGTTTAAAGTTATAACTTCATCAAAATATATTCATGCCATTTTTACTGATAAAAAGTTAGCCATTAAGGTTTTTCTACTAAATGCCCCGATTTTCTTTAACACGATGTTAAATGTTTAGGCGAAAATATTGTTTTCTGTGTACAAAAATGTTGATGTTCTTACCACTATTTGTCTTCAGATTTGTAAATCTTCAGTAGAAACTTCTGCAAATGAAATGCACATAAAATTATTTCTTAGTCTGTGTGTAATAACCAGTTTCAGTAGGAACAGTATGTGTGACGTTTATTAACATGAGTAGAACGGTAGCGATAAGAGGGTACACTGACAGTCATTTTTTGAGAAAAACATATTATCTGGATTTGAGAGAAGCTTTAACAGTCAGTGTAGAAATATGCACAATATTTGTATCTAATAATATCATGGATAGAACCTGATAGAAGTGCACATAAATCCTCTATATAGAAATGGTGAAAATTATCATTAGTAATGACCATTTGTTTTTCAGACTAACTTTGAAAAGGTGAGAGATGGAGGAAAGAAAATGTAAGATAAAAATGCAAAGCAGGTAGAAAAAGCAGCATAGAACTGATTGGCAGAACTGAGGTCTCTGAAGGCCCTCACTGAAGGGAGGTCTCTGTCTTGTTTAAGGAATGACACATACAGGGCTAACTGCTGGGTTTGTTATATTTCAAGATGTTTGTCTGTAAAGAATGAATTACATTTTAATGCACGTTTTTAGCCCTGCATTGCAAATCGCTGGTAGTTAGCCCTTGTAAAAGCATAGGGAGCTTGAAAGCAGCAAGTTTTCTGAGCTAGCAGAAGTCACTTTGTTTTGCTGACCTTGTTCATCCTGTATACGCCTGAGCAGCTTCAAGAACGGTGTCCAAGGATGCTGTAAATCAGTTACGGTCCTGACCTTGCATCTCTTGCACATAAACAAATCTCAGTGGCTTCCTTGCCTCACTGACATGAAATGGGATAGGAAGCGAACAAGTTTGAGATAATATGAAAGATATTAACAGGTCAGGAGTACCTTAACTGTCTGGAAGCCATGGATCTGGAGCTGCATGTTAACTCATACCTCCTAGAAAATGGTTGTGTTTGGCAGCTTCCTCAGCAATGTGCATTCCTTTTACTGTCAATGACTGAAATGTATGATTAAGACTCAGTCCTTCCACAGGAGAGTGTATCAATTCATACTTCCACTCCTTTCTGTAAACCATATGCATTCTCTGCGTAGCTCCACATGAGAGAGTGGCATAATTAATGGGAGTAGTTTCCATTTACTCAGAGTAATCTCTGGTCATAAAAGACCAAGTTTTATTATAGCACCTGATGTATACATTACTACATCACTGGGGGGGGGGAATAGACATGATCATACAGTATGTTAGTGTATTAATACCATTAGCCTTTTTTTTAAAAAAAATAAAGGCTTTTTGAAAAAGGGAAAGTTTGGTCTGCTGAGATCCAGGCTGCTCACTAGTCAAAGTGTGCAGGGCAACTGCTCGCTATGCTGTTGTGGCTGATGGAGCAGATCTCTCCTCTCACCACTTACTGCCCCTCTATAAAAGGGTTCAAGCACACAGCTTTTTTCAGTAAAACAGACATTTATTAATAATAAGTTATATAGGGTACTAAGTATATGGGGCAAATAACATCTACATAGTTCTCTGTGACCATTCCAGATGCATTACTGGTCTGCTAAGCCATTTTTTCAAAGCAGTGTTTGTTCAAAGAGAAATGAATCTGCTCAAGTTTGTTTACTACAATGTTATTTAGACATAGCACTGTAGATTTTGTAACAGTGCTATATGGAATCAGAATGTCAAGTGGCAAGTTACACTTTCTCTGCTAGACTTTCTTTTCATGGGTTAAATTTTTGGCCATGACTCTAAGAATGAATACGATTATTTATGTTTTTTGCTTATCAAAATATTCAAAGTTCTATTTTTACATTTTAAAGTGTAGGCATACAAAATGAGGATAAGAGTACTCATTTAGAATGCTTTTTTTGAACTCTTGCCTTTCTCTTGTAAATAAATAATGCAAAACACGATTTGTGGAAATGAGATTTATATAGGTCAGGAAGTGAATTGGGTATTGACTTTCTCTTTAAAAGAAAGTTTCAAGATGGGCCCTGTCAGAAAGGCAAACCCGGTTAATACTGCAGAATCTCTACTGAGAATAACTGCATTGCACGTCCTTCGTCCAAAATGTTTTGGCGTGCCCAATGAATGAAAAGCGATCAGAAAACTGTGCATCAGGGGATTCCTGTTATCCAGGAACACGCTGTATACAAGACATGGGAGATGGGTTAGGAATTTCAGTGGGGCTCTCAGGTGGGTAGACTACTCTATGTAACACCTTTGCCTTTTGGGTTGCCTTTAATACCAACAGACGTAAAAACTACAGCCACCAAAGTTGCGTGGCAGAAAGGTGGGTTTAGGTCCTGATCTTTGAAACTATTGAGATGCCCCAAAATCATATATTTCATATTTTAAAAATCACCTTGATACCATTGAAAGTCATTAGGGATTTTTAGTAGGAGTCTGGTATCATACTCCTATATGTATATATATGTATATGTAAAAAAAATATTTTTTGAAAACTAGTTCTTTGATCCACCTATTTGTCCCCATCCATTTCAGGTTCCTTAAGGTGCACAGAAGCAGTAATGAGGAGTCATCTCCTAGGGTTTTTCCAGCCCCTATCATTCTGTGATTCTGTGGAAGATGAGAAATGGGTTTTAAATAGTTAGGTGATCAAATGTATAGCAGATGTCGGGAAAATAATTACAAATACTATGAAGAGAAGTTTCAGGAATTTGATTTTTTTGCATTTATTAAAAATAATTCTTATTTTAAGAAGTGCCTGACTTTTCATGAAATTTCCATGCTCAATTCAGTCCCAAGGAGCAGCTTGAAACCATATTACATTCTGTAAATAATTTTGTAACTTTATAAATACATATTTACATACTAGGCAATAATGGTCCAAAGGATTGTAAATTATACAGGAAGTTGATTCCACTGAGTACAATATTTAGAGAGGAGGTGAATTTTTCTTCCAAAATATGTCCCTCTTCCCTGCAGCTCAGTGCATTTCTATGCTTTGTAAACCAGTGTCCGATCACCAAAAGACACACCGGCATCAGTTAAACTCTTGTGTAAAATATCTGGTAAAGAGCACTGACTTTTGCAGCTTCCAGTGGGACCTTGTAAAGAATGCCTGTGTATAGGATTAACTTTTTAAACTATTAAACCAGAAATTTCTGGGTCCTTACGTCTGGCTTTTTGCAAGTAATCAGTGGCTTTTAGGTCCTGCATCACCAGCAAACTTAATCAATAGATACTTTGAGATGTGATGCAGCAGAATACAGCAGCCTGTGCCAGGGATTCATCAGGACCTAAAAAGCGAGGGACTGTAGTAGAAGAATAGGTGGTAAACCTTTTATTTCAGCAGTAGGTGGACATTAAGTAATTATTAATTGATTACTACTATGGCAGGTCGAATAGTCTTGAAGCTAACTGCTTGGAATCAATTTCATGTATTTGGTTAGCTTTTTATTTCTTCACTTGTTAAAACTGTGAGAAAATAGCAACGTTAACAGTGTAATCTATTTCAGAGTCATAAACATGGGAGATCTGAATGTAAGTAAACTTGAGGTTTATTCTTTGCCCTTGCCTTTATCTAGTACTTTCAACACTGAAAGTAGGAAAAAAACCCACTTCACTCTCCAACAAATTAATTTTAATATTTCTTTCTATGGCAGAGAGACTGGGAAAGCTTTTTCATCTCATGTTGGTGTTGGGTTCTTCAAACTGTAATTGAGGTCATATTTGATAGAAAAAATGACAGTGAAGCCAAAAATTTTGGAAAATAAGATAGAACCCATCTTGCTGAGGCTGGAATTTTGGTTTAGGATTTAGCAACCCGGCAGAAACAGCTCAGACCCAACAAAGGGTCTGTTCTGGGCAGTTCTTTGGGTCTTGTTAGAAAGCGCAGATATTCCTATGGTTTTTGACTTTTTATTTTCATTTAATGTCTGTCTTGCCATAGCTGTGCATTTTGAATTTGAATTTTACCTTGGTGTGCAGAAAGAGCTTTAGCTCTTGGTGATGTACTGCTGGTGCGACAGAAGTAGTAACGAACATACGTGATATAATTTTTAATTAGCTATGGCGCTGCGTGGCTTTGGCCTATGCTCTGCTTTGTGATACTTTCAGATGTCATATTTAGTATGAAGGTAACATGATTATAGATAATGTCTTCCATTGAAGTTACTGGAAAAACACCTGCTCACTTCAAGGAGAGCAGGACTAATGTGGAATCTTCTCAGTGAACTAACTATCACAAGTATCTTTAAATTGAGCAAAGGTTGGAAGGATGCTGTCTAGTTGCGGGTAGCTGGAAATTAGATAAGAGGTCAGTTGTCCCTTTTTTGTAATTTCAGATTGGTCCTGAACAAGGTGCTTAATCTGACTATGCCTCGGTGTCCATGTCTGTAAAGCAGGATTAAGGAACTGCCTCTCACACCCCTGGTGAGAGGTTGAACTAATTGATTATAGAAAAACTGAAACCCTGGAGTGGAAGTGTATACTTTAGTACAAAGCACTAGTTATTATTTCATGGAGCTTGGTAATTGTTCAAGACCGTAAACTGCCTGTTCCTCTGGTACCATTTAAATATACGTAAATTTACAAGAAAAAAAAAACAACACAAAACAAACCTCTTGATGCTATTTCAGTATGTTCTAGGAAGCCTTTCCAATAACAGCTTCTACACTTTTTTACAGAGATGTTGTATCAATAAATTGTCTCACTTCCCATGCAACTGATCTCCCTTTCTGATGAAATGAACTTTTCTTACGTCTTTGAATTATGGAAAGGACTAGCTCTGCATGATTACAAATATCCATGTATCTTTGTTGTTCACAGCTTGATGCAACTAAACTGTAATGGCTGTGTCTGTGAAAATTGCTCAAAATTTATAAGTGCTTCAGCTGTAAATGGGAAAATTAGTTTTCTGAAGACAGTAAGAGCTGCAAAATTGAGAGTGATTTGTAAAGCCAAGTTTAGGGATTAAACTGAAAGAGGAAGAAAATAATTAAAATTTTATACTATGCAATCAGAAGGGAAATCTCCAAGAACTGGTTCCTTTTGCAATTACAAACATGAAACCATACCAATGGTAGAATTTTACATATCACTGAAAAGAAGATGTTTAAAATGTTCTGGGTCATTACAAATGGCTGTGGTTTTACTCCTAACCATAGGGTGATTCTAGAATGAAGCTTAGAAGTACATAGAATAGTTTCTTTCATGTTAGTGGCTATAGCTTAGTTGAAGTTGTACATGTTTTTCCGTGGCAATTTTGCACATTAAATAAAATATGTCTTAAAATCCATGTGCTACTTATTGGTTGTTCCTGCTGTGTCCTTTTCAGTAGATCAGCTGCTTTAAAGCAAGAGCATGCCTTTCCCTTGGAGCTGCCAGGGCTGTGTAGGGGTCTTGTTGCTCATGTTATTGAGGAAGAACCTGGCAAAGGACAGAAAAGGAGTTTTAAGAACTCCACAAGTTAAAACTGTGTATTTCAGCAGTGGCGTTTCCTCTGAAGAAAGGCATTTGCCTGCCTTACAGAGGTGAGGAGGACAGTAACCAGCAAGCCTATGAGTTTCGAGGACAACTTGTGATCCTGTGTTGCCTTTGTGAATTTTTCTTCTCACCTTAATGTCCTCTATGCCTTCCTCTATTGAATTCAGTCACTGTGGGTTTTATTGGTATTTACTCAGGCCTAAGTTTCCTGCTGTCAGTCTGAAGTGAAATGAAAAGAAAAAGGAAAATGCAGGTATGTGCTTTTGACAGTACTGCTTTTATGTAATTTTTGATGCAAGAAATTTGGAATAAAATTTAATTTTACTACAAGGAATATGTCTAACCCTTCCTCCCCCTGTTTGCAATTTCTGAGAAAAAAAGAGGCAGGAAAGGATCTTCCCAAAATAGAGGATAAATGAGCTTCCTAGTGTATATATCACTACTAAAGTTCTGGACAGATGGTATACTTAAGATACAGTTATAACTAAGTAAGTTGTGACTGTGAGTGCTTAAATTGTCTCAAGATGTTTTCCTGGCTTTTCGCAAGATATACCAAAATCTCAGCCTATTTCGCAAATGTATGTTTTTAGTGTGTAACACTAAACAACTGACTAGTGTTATTAATAATCATGTTTCCTTAGAAAGGCCAAATCACAGAATCATTTAGGTTGGAAAAGACCTTTAAGAGCATCGAGTCCAACTGTAAAAAGCACCACTTATCGACTCTTTCTTGATTAGCACCTCTTATCGCACCTCCTTGATTCAGTATCTAGATGTCAGTGATCTTAAAAAACACTACCTCCCAAACAAACAAAAGAGGACATATTTCCTAGAGTTAAGTGCTGGTCTTATTTTCTGTATTTTATGTCGAGATATTAGCTCTGAATTTTCAGAGACCTTTAACCTATTATGTAGCTGAACCTATTATGTTTCACTGCTGAAAACAGAAAAATCATTTTATGATAGCTTAGTGCTTTTGGTTTGACTCTGTAATCTGTCCCTGAGCTAATTAGGCAGCTTTACTTCAAGATTAATTTACATTCTAATGATCCATTGTAATAAGGCTGAGTATCTATTGGGAGAATTTTAATGTAGCAAAAACAGTCTGAAATTTGATGGACCCGACTGTTTGGTATAAAATATTTTCAAGCTTAAATGCATTCTTGTTTTCAAATGGCTTAGTATCTAATTTTTCCCATCATAAAGCAGCCAAGGCCGTTTCATGTTTCAGAAGTGAAAGAGGGCAATCCTTGGGGAGCACCTGAGTATCACTGTAGGTGTAGACATGGCTTTCAGTGGGACAGCTGTCATTGCTCAGCCCTCAGGCTGGCTGAGATGTGACACGCTGCTTTTTGAGAAGCTGCCTTTGTTAAGAATTGGAAATCGGAGCAACCTACTGATGTTTTGAGATCTCTGCCCATGAATCAAAATCGTAGCCAAATGCTTCTTTCTTGAATGATAGATTTGTTGAGTCACAAGAGAGCTATATGAAAGGGGTCTGGGCTGTACCAGCATCTAAATGTCAGGTTTAGCCTTCCCGAAACAGTCTAAAAGAGCAGAAAAAAAATGAAAACCAGATGATGTATGCTTTGTGAATAAAAATAATGCAGTAAGAATGGTCAATCTATTTTGTTTAATATATGTTTAATTTTTAAGAAGATGCACTGATTTGAAAGGAAAAAAACCCCATAAGCCTACAGAGATCAGAGCAAATAACAAGATCAGGTGGAAACAGAGAAGAAAAATAGTGTAAATAAAATGTTAATGGGCAAAGGAGAACCAACATATGTGCCATTATGTTTAACTGGTTGTTTGTCCAGGCTATTAATATAAGCTTATTACTCTCTTGTCAAATTCATGCACATGATTGTGTTCGTTTTTCCCACTGAAAATACAAACAGTGATTCCTTCCAGGCAGAAGTATTTCACCGTATGTCCCATGTTTCCCCTGTAGTCTCTAAGTTACTTTTGCAGGTGCTACTTCACACACAGAAGGCCAAACTGGCTTTCCAGTGAAGATAGCCACCATCCTTTAATGATCTTCTTGGAATGCTGAGATGCTTCACGGAAAGGACTTTGACCAAAGCATCCTGATAGCAGAGTGCTGTGGCCGACACTGGCCAAGGGAAACCATTCTGCCTTGTTTGGCACGTGAATCAATTGATTTTTCTGACAGTAGATGTGTGTCCCCAGGCAACTTTAACTGAGATTACTATTAACTGATGTTATTCCTTGCATTATCGCCTGGTAACTTAACATGAAGCGTTGTTTTAGCATAAAGGCCATATGACAGAAACTGAACAGATGGAAAAAGATTTGAACTGTGTGCTGGGAGAAGCAGCTCTGTTGAAACGAAGAAAACCTGAGTAAACAATGTCTGAGGAGAGCTGGATGCCAAGTGGAAGAGTTGGTAAAAGGTGAGGGGAAGTACGTTAAGAAGTGGTGATCATATGCAGTGGAAATACACCTAGGCTGTTCTATTAACCATGGAAAACTTAAGAGCGGTTTAGGAGCGAAATTATCCTGGAGATTTGGGAAAATGAGGATAGTTCCTCTGCTACCTAACTTGCTTTAAAAGCTTTTACTTCTGCACTGCGCAATGCCTTTGAAGGCCCCTGTATATTGACCTTTTTTGTCCTGTCCAAGTTTGTGTTGTGGTGTTTAGTTTAAGCACTAATACCTTTCCCATTTTCATAGTAATGAACCATTACAGTATTTGTTCATAGGTTTAGCCTCAAAACCTTTTAACCTCATTCCGTAGAAGGAGCTTTAAAACACCAAAGCCCAGATTCCCAAGGTATTTAGGTAAAAATTTGGTTATTTAGGCACCTAGATCTACCTTTTGTATATTTACTGCCTCAGCCTCCATGATGTGGTTAGAAAGGGAGATAAACCGTCGGTGGTAATGTGAGAATTTCCCCAGCGGGTGTGAAAAATATCTCATTTAAGAAGCCCACTTTGGAAGTTACTTGTGATATGCTGTCTGGATTAAAACAGATTAAAATATGCTAACTGGTGAAAACAACTGTTTAGCCAGAAGGGCAGTGTTGTTAATTAGGCTCTAAAGAGCTAATCAGCAGTGAAATGGTGCCAGGGTGGGCCTGAAGAGTAGATTTAAGAAAGCTGAAGGCGCAGGGTGTTTATATTGGAGCGAATAATGCCTTTGACAGGTCCGGGGTCTGCTCCCTGGCCTTGCCTCCCTGAGGAACTCCAGGGTGTTGGACAGAAACCTGGCCTTACTGTGCTTTCCTCAGCCCTGATCAGGTTTTGTTTCAGTAAAAAAACATATTTATTAGCAGATGAAACCTTGAATTGCCGTATCGGTGGAGATAGCTGGCTGACAATGGCAGTTGCGGACGGTAAGATCCTGTTTAAGATCTCCTAGCTGTTCTGATAAAATGTGATTACTCTAATTTGCTGATTGACAAATAGGAGTTATAAACTCGATATTTTTTTAATATAAACTCTGTGTAGGGTAGATCGAAATCTGGCTGGGAAAATTAAGTTACTAAAAGAGTGAATGCTGTAATAAGCAGCAATAGGAAATAAATTTTTTATATCATATTATGTTAAAATGCTTCACAGTTGAGCAACTCAATAGCAGTTTTAAAAAAACAGATTAAAATATTACTCTTTTTTTTTAAAAAAAAGCTGCTTGCCAAAATATAATAGCTTCAGGGCTGGTAACTATTATTTCATGCTGCCACCTACTGCTCTTGAATTAGAATAGGAAAAAGTACTTGGTATCTTGTTATCAGTCTGATGAGCCTATTTACTACTTCGTTAGGTTATTCTCAGTGCCATATATGGCATTACTTTTTAATGGCAGCTAGTCTCCAGGTCTTCGATCTGTCATTACTGCTTCTGTCCATTGTTTCTCATGAAAGGACATGCCTTACAAACATGTGGATATTGTCACTCCAAAAACTGCCACGGGTTTTAGCCTAAGTGCTGCTAGTCCTAAAATAATAGTAAAATATTAGTTGGAAGTCAATGTTATATGACTATTCTGTTCAAAACTAACTCAAGCTGTGACTTGTGTAATTTCATGGCACACTAAAGACAATACAAGAATACACTGTGATTGTTTTTAACAAAGGTTTTTATGCTAATGTGAAAGTAGTTTTCTAAAGTTTGCTTAGAGGCATAGGGATTTTGGCCATATCTACTTATTCTCAGTTGCACTTACTTAACATACTTAGAATTAAAACAAAAACCCCTGTATTTTGTATTGGAGTTCCTGTGTTTCCCTGCTATTTGTATCCTGAACATCATCAATGGACTGTTAGGAATCCTGATAGCAGCAGTGTTAATTTCGTAGTGTTTTGGTGTGGCTATTTCTTCAGCTTCTGCCTTGCTTTCATGGCATGTATCTTTTCTTCTTTCAGTGCCTTCAGAAGTTTATCTAAACAGAACAAAACGTTATTTGTCATTAATTTTGTCGTTAATACTTTTAAGAAAGTCTCATACTTTTGTCACAATACTTTTAAGAAAATCAAATAATGGGTTAAGCAAACTAGTCATATCCCTTACAATTTGTCTAGAAAATAGCTGAAAAGTAAAGTTTCTCTTGTTATGTAAATAATAGGTATTGAAATGAACGTAGTTCCCTATTGCTATGACAAAGGAAAGAAACTATTAATTTCCTGTTCTGGAAAGTAAGTGTATGCAAACTGCCTATCACAATTTCTTTGAGATTTTCCTTTGAATGTGTTTATCTGATAGATGTTTTTTCTGTGTTCTTGTAACCTTTGTGCTTCTGAAAGTTTTCTGACTGGCAGCCTGTGGCCGTGAGGGAAACGATGAGCATCCAATCCTTGCAGTTGTTGGCCTCCCCACGGGAACTCCCAGTAATCACTGTCTCCTGAGCTATTTTATTTCCTGTATTTCCTTCATAGCTTCTAAGTTTAAAAATTAAAATGCCACACTAATTTATTTTTTTTTTTTTTAACACATCCAAGTATTTGTGGCCATTAGTGACCTTTCTTTTGCATCAATGCTTACAACCGCAGTATCTCATTAGTGGTGGATACGTTTTGCATGTACAAACTCCCTGTGATTTGAGGGGCGTCTGAACTGGGTTTTTTTTTTTTTTTTTGCTAGCCCTTAATGACTTTTGGGGGTTTTATGACTTTTGGGGGTTTTGTTCCTTTGTGCAAAAGTAACAAAAGTAACCACATCCCTCTTTAATTTGTGCCCCTAGCTGGTTGCCCGTGACTAGGAGAGATGACGGGACCCAAGGGCTGTGCTCTGTGCAGCCCATGTGCTCCCTAGCCACCTGCTGGGGGCACAGTTGGGTGCTGGCCACCGAGCCCAGGGAGCCCTGTGCCAGACCCCAAGGAGCACTCCTGCGCGCCCAGGGCTGGCTTACGGCTGCGGGGATCCACAAGCCAGCCCTGCACACGGCGGTTCATGGGTTACTGATGGAGGCCGCTGCCGCCTTTGAGGGCAGGGGGCCACCACCCCGCTG
>VXBO01007664.1:67048-101272 GCA_013400135.1 Rhinoptilus africanus | reverse complement strand
GCCTCCCCGCCGGCTGGGACGGAGGATAAATAGTGGATCTCCCACCCAACACGGTCGGTGTGGAGCCGAAGCGTGGGTGATGCCTCCAGCCTGGCTGAGTTCTCCTGCGAGAGGGCAGGTGTTTCACCCGGCGGTTTTATTTCTGGGCCAGGGATGTAGGTTTTCAGGGGTGTGTTGGGCTCTGGAAGGAGCATTTCTTAAAAGAACCGAGGGTGGTGTTGTCCAAAACCTATTTTCTCCTCAGGCTACATGTGAAATGAGGGAACCAGCTATTGAGGATGGAAGGATGCTGGTAAGAAGGAAAAATTAATAACTGGGGTGCTTGCCAACAGGTAGCTACCGCTCAGCATAGCTGATGTCCAGGATTATAAAATGTGATTTTTTGTTGGGTTCCCCCCCCATAAACTGTCCATCCTTTATTTGGGTTTGGGGATGAGACCTGTCACTAACACTACTGGTCGCTATGTCATAGGAAAGCGTTCTGTTAGCCTTAGCTACGTTTCCATTAAACATGAAAAAACCCATGGCTGTGAAGATCAAAACAGGCAAAAAAGACCCTCCCAGGCTTCCAGCGGGACTTACGGGGTGGCTTTGAGGTGATTTGAGGTGTTCCGAACAGCCCTCGAGCGGTGCTGTACCAGTGCTGTTGGTGGAGGTTTGGTGGCTGCAGGGGCTGTGGAGGTTAGTTACGATCAGTAAATTCACTTCAAATGAGGTGAAAAGCCCACTGCAGTACTAATGCAGGCTTGAACAGACTTCAAAAATGTGCAGCCCCTGAGGGACTGCTGTGTGCTCTGGAGTAAATTCTATTTTTAAAGCTTTCACTTCAGTAAAATGAAAGGTTTAGTATTACCTGTTTTTAGGACTGGACTTCTGTGTGCTTAGGCATAGTGCTCTGTGCTGGGAGCCAATACTGATGTGAATGTTTTTTTTTTTTTACATTTAGCAAATCTACATACATTCGCTGTCACAAGAGCGACAGTCAATGCCCTGAAAAATGGTAGGAGCAGAGACATAGTGGCAGGAGTCCTTCAGTGTTCACTTTGTCATTGGAGTAATATTGGCATACTTTCAGTTAGTAATACTTTGAATAACTGGATTTGGACTTTTTCTCTCTGAGCCTTTTCTATCACCACAGCAGAGTAACTGCAGTCTTGCCATTGCGCTGTCAAGCACACCCTTGCTTCCCCACCTCTTAACTATTAAAGGAGATTAGGTAAAATATTATTAGTTAGTATTCAGTAGGGAAAACCAAAATGTAAGTATATCAAGATGTGTGTAAGTATATATGTAGGTGGAAGAGAAGGAGTGCTAGAAAACCAGTGAGGTTCTCATGACTTTAAAGCCCAATCTTAAATTTGTGTAGAGAATTCCTTACATAGCATGTGATAAGGAAAAGCATATGCTTTCAAAAGAATTAAGGGGGAAAAAAATTCCTTCAAAAGAATTGAGAAATAGAAAACTATTACGTCCTCACTAAAAGTGTGCATTTTATGAACTAGCTCTTATGACTGACATAAGTATTTTTCACGAAGTGGTGTTAACAGTCTTAGACATTGTTCATTGGTAGTGGCGTGCTTTATACTATCCTAGAGTGACCTAGAAATACTCTAAATAATGTTTTAGCATATAGTGATGCACAAAGATTTCTGCCGTACAACTGTTACAGGATGTTTGCATGGAAAGCAAGGATAAAGATCGATAAAGATTGTTTGATAAAGATTTTGATAGTGTTATTAATGCCATTATTCTGAGTTAAAGCCAGTATATGTACCGTACTTGGGAGAAAATAAATGTGGAAATTCTTGAACACATGCATGTATGTTGTGAAGTTTTATTCATTTATTATAACTAGCAGGGATGAGATGCCAAGAGATGCCAAGATCAGTCTTGGTCCTGATCCACTGTAGCTATTCTGAGTTTCTGAAGATAGATCTTAGCGAAAGAGAAAGGTAACTCTTTCAGAACAGAGAATGGAGATTTTCAGCTGAAGGGGGCAAAAAGGGAAAAAAATATGCTGAAAAGTAAGTGAAGGATACCTGCATTCACTAAAAAGGAAAATTTTTGGAGGAGAGAGCATAATGCAAGTGGTGTAATTTCACACTTCTAACACTTCTCTTTCATCATTTGGTATCAGTCAAATATACAATTTGCAAACATTCTATTTTCCTAAAACGTGTGGACTAGGGAATCACTGCAATACATGGTTTTATATGCTAGATGCTAAAATAATGAACGTGAAAGTTCCGTTATTTTATCCTTTTCAGCAAAAATTGTGCGATACTAATGCTGAAGGAGTGAGGTCGTGTTGTCTTCAGGTGCCATCTGGTGGAGCATGTTAAAAGTCCTGCTGTTTATTTCTGATTGCAGAAATACCAGTCATGCAGTTAACTATGTGGTGAGCACAGAACAGGTTGCTTGAAGAATCAGAGATACAGAGATTAGATAAAGATAATGACCGGGTGGGCAAAGGCTGCAGCAGGGAGTTTTCATCAGATTATAATACACATCCTTACAGTATGGATTTCAGAGATTTCCAGTTCTCATAACTCAAAGTTTTGTCCTTCATTTAATGTGTAATTAGTGATAATCTCTCTGCTGTGAAGCAAGTAATGTTCTTGGTAATGATATTTTGAAATTAAGAGTTACATTCTAACCTTTTTTGACGGGGAATGCTGTCAAGGTATTTTAGAGTTTATTTTTGTAATTGTACAGGCATCTTGAGGTAAAGCATTACTATTAATATAAGCCCAAAGATCATATTAAATAGCCAAAAGATTTATGTAAATTTTATAGTAGAATAGTCACTATATATGTTAGCTGTCTTCAGGACTTAAGAATCAATTATATGAGTTATAGTAGGACTCTTCCGATGGGAGAAAGTACTGTTGTTCTGCTTAATCGAAGAGTTAGAAGTATATTTTTTTCTAGGCTTCAGGAACAAGGTCCTTTTCACATGTCCACGCAGGTCATCATAGAATCATAGAACGGTTTGAGTTTGAAGAGACCTTAAAGATCATCTAGTTCCAACCCCCCTGCCATGGGCAGGGACACCTCCCACTAGACCAGGTCACTCAAAGCCCCGTCCAGCCTGGCCTTGAACACCTCCAGGGATGGGGCATCCATAACTTCCCTGGACAATCTGTGCCAGTGTTTCACCTAAAGTTCCTAGTGTCCTACCTGAAGCCAGTGTATGATAAAGCAGGATTGCATTTTGGATGCTGCCTCCTGCGAGCAGATGAGACATCTGGGAAGAGACAGGGAAGGGAGAGGAAGGACTTCTGTCTACCTGCCAGGAAGGCAGAGATGTTATGCTGCGAGATGTGAGAAAATCTCTGCTTTTAAAAAAAGTGTGTTGATTTGTCATATTTATACAGTGTTACACATGTGCCTTCATCTTTGGCGTTCAACATTTTTTTCTGAAGTTGGGATCTTTTAGTCTGGGATTATGCAAATGAATATATCCTATAAACAGAAATTTTGTGAAGCTAAACTGACTCTAAATGATATAAAGATCACAGTTTTGAGATAAAAAAAAAATATATGTGTACCTTGTAGGCCACCAATTGCAGTATGGACAATAACTATACAGATTTGATCCAATAGAGGGAGTAATATACATACAGTTGCTAGTGTGTTATAATTTGCTAAATTTAGCACATTCATCTCTGTGCATTTAAGGATTGATATTTGAAGTGCTTATAAAAATGTTAATTTTAGAGAAGCAAGTCTCTCACTTTTCTAGCCAACAGAGACAATAGTGACAGTATTCCAGCCACCATTCCTCTATGGTACTAAAAACTTTTTGAAAGGCTTTTCTGTTGAGGGAAATTAAGGATAGTCGATTAAAGTTAGGAAGTCTGAGGCAGCTAAAATATCCTCATGTTGGTGACAGCAGGCAATGCAGTCTGCAGTGGCAGTGAAAATACCGATATTTGAAATGGTAGGAATGGTAAACTATACTGTTAACTGCTTATGTCACCATCTAAGCTATATAGAATTATTTTGCATTTTCTATGCACATTTATTCATTCTTACATTCAGTGATACCTAGGAGAGTGTCTTCTATTGGCTTGATATTTACAGTTTGAAAAATTGCGGCTACTGACAACATAAGCAATTTAAATAGTGATCCTCAGAAGTGCCGAGTGTGCTTGAATTCGCATTTTCACACAGATTGCTCTAATGATCTGTAAATGCCACAGAAGCTATAGCTCTTCCACTTTTGCAATGGATTTTGTAAAAAAAAAAAAAAAAAAGGCAGATTTGCCTAACTGAAATACCATGAAAAGTTATGCTGAAAAGTTATGCCAAAAATTTGGATTTAACATCTAATGTGTTTTTCAAATATATATATACCAATAAATGACATTTTTTTCCAATCCGTTGAGAGTTGTATTGGTCTTCCAGCATGGATTTTCTGCCATCTCTTCTTTTTTAGTTTTTTAGTTGAGTCACCCTTTTTTCTGCCCTTGTTACTTGATCTCATTATATGGATGTTCCTGGCTGGTCCAATAATGTATTTTATATTAAATTCCCACCTTCAGCACCCAAATTCCCAGCCTTTATTGCTCATCATTCAGATTCTCAACCAAAAATTCCTAGATTTGCTCCTTTCTAGGGGAAAAGCTTCTACAAAAAAAAAAAAATCTGTACAGGAGCTGCCATGCTGTACTTTGGACGCATGGGTTTGCAGGCAGTGAGCTGTGACTCTTCTGCTCCCCTTGCTGGTTTCTGCTCTTTCCTTATGGATGCTGTCTCTTACGCTCATGCCATTTGTCCTGCTGTTTCTTCATGAGAAGAGTCCTGCTATGTTTGTGAACTATCATACTGCATCTAATTTGTCTCTTGTTTCTGTTTCTTTCTTTGGAGTCCCCTTCAGAAAGCTTTTCTCTGTATTTGAGAAGACGTTGCTGCTGTTCAACCCAATCCTGATTTAGACGTGTGACTACTACCACAATGTATTAGTATAAATTGTAGTAATTTGAATGAATGTATTGGGTTTGCATGGCAAGGTTTTGATAGCGTGTGGGCTTCAGGGGTGGCTTCTGAGAGAAGATGCTAGAAGCTTCTCCGATGTCCAACAGAGCCAATGCCAGCCGGCTCTAAGATGGACTGGCCGCTGGCCAAGGTCAAGCCAAACAGTGGCATTGGTAGTGCCTCCATGGTAGCATACTTAAGAAATGTTAAAAACTGAGGAGTGAGAATATGTGAGAGAATACATCTCTGCAGACACCAAGGTCAGTGACGAAGGAGGGGAAGGAGGTGTGCCAGGCGCCAGAGCAAGAATTCCCCTGCAGCCCCTGGTGAAGTTCATGGTGAGGCAGGCTGTCCCCCTGTAACCCATGGAGGTCCACGGTGGAGCAGATATCCACCTGCAGCCCATGGAGGACCCCACACTGGAGCAGGCGGATGCAGCCAAAAGAAGCTGTGACCCAGTGGGGCCCTGTACTGGAGCAGGCTCCTGGCAGGACCTGTCACCCAGTGGATAGCAGCACACAACGGAGCAGTTTTGCTGGTAGGACCTGTGACCCCATGGGGCAGTCTGTTCCTGAAGGACTGCACCCCGTGGAAGGGACCCACGCTGGAGCAGTTCATGAAGCACCACAGCCTGTGGGAATGTCCCACGCTGGAGAAGGTTGTGAAGGACCGTCTCCCACACTGGAGCAGGGGAAGAGTGTGAGGAGTCCTCCTCCTGAGGAGGAAGAAGTGACAGAGACTGCGTGTGATGAACTGACTGTAACCCTCTGCCCTGGTTTGGAGTGAAGATGGAGCCATCCTTCTTTCCGGTGAGAGAGGCTCCTGCTCACGCTGGTTGCTGTGCCCACCAGGGACGGCTGACTGGGGTGTTCACCCTGCGGAGGGGCTACACCTGTGGAGGGCAGGTGAGCCAAACTGACCAGTTGGTGTTGCATCCCATCTGCCATGCTCAGTATAAAAGCTGAGGGATCAAAGGGATCAGGTTGGTTGTTCCTCTTTGGTTGGCCTCTCTCCAAGGAGCTTGATATGGGTTTGTGTATGTTTGTATAAGTTGCGTTTATTTTGTTATTGCCTTTTTTTTTAAAAAAATATTATTAATATTTCATTAGTTTGTTTTTTTCTAAACTCACAAAATCTCTTTATCTCTCTTCTTCCTCTCCTTAAGGTGGGAGTCGCTGGCCAACCCGGCTCAAACCACGACACCCTCATTCCCCGTCCCCCTGTGAGGCTCACGGGGGAAGGAGATAGAGAAATTGGGAGTGAAGCAGAGCCCGAGAAGAAGGGAGGGGTGGGGCAGAAGGTGTTTTAAGATTGTTCTTATTTCTCATTATCCTGGTCTGATTCAGATTGGCAAAAAATTAACTAACTTTGCCAAGTTGAGTCTGTTTTCTCTTCTCCGGGCTGAGCAACTAATCTATATTATTTGCTATTAATAACATATGATTATTTTTACTGACTTCATACTTGTTTCAGTCTATAATCTGGAGGATTTATTAGTGAAATTGATTTCAGAACTATGCCATTCCCTTCCCTGGTGCGTGTGTCTGGTCTGCTAGGTTTGTCACATTACAAAAATACAAACCAATATGCAGAGGGCTATTTATAAAGTCTTAAAACACTGTGCCAGCAAACTTAAAATTAACAGTGAGCAACTAATTAACAATTCCACAACTTGAAAGAAGTGCTAATTAAAAAGTTTTTAAGAGATGAGTTTTCAATTGAAATATGAAATTAGCCAGAGAATTAGTGCCTGAAATGGAAATTTGGACTGATTGGCAGAAATGCAAAAAGCACTAGCTGTGTAAGAAACAAATTTTTAAATTTTCTCTTCAGGTAAGTCTCTGCCAGTCTCTAAGATCAGAAGAAGATACACTGCTTTGTATAGAAAGTATAGATGAAACTGTATGTTTCAGCATTGACATTTCAGTCTTATACATGTTTATGGTGCATTCAACCACAGGAAGTTGGAGATTTTGGCAGAGAGACTGGGTCTCTCTGCATCTCTCTCTGATGGTTTCTGTGCTACTGAGTTCAAAACACCTGCCTTATTCCAAGAACACAACATGAGGTAAGAACAAACAAGATAGAAATTGTCTGGAAGACTTAGACTTGCCTGTTTAAAAACATTCAAGTCTGGTAACTGGGGGGAGGTTTCTCTGTTTTGGGGTTTTTCTCCTCTTTGCCATTATGTCTTGTTCTATAGAACATCAGGAACGGGAATTCAGTGGCTTCAGAAATGGTTTAGATGCTATGTTTTTTACAAAACATAAAGGGGTGACGGGAGCGTAAATGGAATAAAAGCAGCATTAAACACCAATCTATCTGCAGACATGCTGAAAAGATCTTTTGAAGATGCCTGTGTTTATGCATTGTATCTTGTGTATGAGTATGTGTAGGGTGAGGAGGAGTGAGCTTATTTTGATAGAGCAAAGTAATGTCGGCATGTTAATTCAGCAGGTAAGTGCTTTGATTACCTGTGTTTGCATCTGAGTTAATGATGGGTGCTTTTTCTCTAAACATGAATCTTGGTCAAATCCTACTTCTTCCACCAAGTATATCTCTAGGATGATCTCATTTCTGAAATGTTATTTTCGGGAAATCATATTGTCTTAGGAGTGTACTTGGCAATCTAGAGGAAGTAATGAGCCCTCCTGCGGAGTGGGAAAGCAGAATTCCACTGGGCGTTAGGCTGGAGATCTGGGTTCTGTGCTACTCCATGCATACGTGAAATGAGTCATCATGGCAGATGAGGTTGCACAAAAAAGGCGCAGTTCAGCACATAAAAAATTAAAGAGAGCCCAATCCATGCCAGCTTTGAAATAATAGAACCCATGAATAATCCTGACGGCAGTCTTGCACCTTGCTCCTGGCTGTTCATGTGCTGTACTCCAAACTCCTGTTAAAATTCCTGTTGCAGAACCATTTCATCTCGGCTCAATAAACACTAACAGGTTTGACAATAATAAAGTTTGTTTAATAGCACTGGAATATGTTACATATTTGGGTTTTTTCCTGTTCTGAAATGGAAGAGGTTGGAAGACAGTCTACGTGTCACTCAAATATTTTTCCCTGTGTGTTGGGAGTTGACACTGTCATAAATCTGTGCATTTTTAGTTGGTGATGTATTCTGTAGATCTCAAAATTTGTTTCAGAGATTTTATGCAAAGCTTCTAAAATTCATATGGACTTTACTGTGAATATGCATATGCTCCTAACTTAATTCAAATAGGCATTGACAGAAAAAGCCCTTGTATGAATTTGTAAGATTTGTTCTTTATTGGTTTACACTGTACTTAGGAGCTATGCACTGTGCTAAAATCCTGTTCTGCCTTTAAGGGTTAGCATTGTGTAAGATTATATTTTCAGAACTGTGTAACTATTATTGATGTATAAAGTGAGTTTTTATTCATGCTTGCTAATAGCTACTGTAAAAGATAGGCTCCACTTGTCCTTGGGATTAGGATTGCTGCAGTTAGGAGATGTAGATAGTTTCTAATTATAGCAGCGTTGGAATGTGAGTGGTCTCTGAATCACTAATAATTTTCTTCAGAGCTGCAGCCCATCCTATCAAGGAACGTGAAATCAGATCAGCGAGCACAATCTGCGCTACTTACATTAACTGCTTAGAATAATGGAGACTGGCTCATGACAAACACAAAAGTACAATGATTGCAGTGAAACTTTGTTATAATGGTACATTGAGTTTCATTAAGAGGCATTTTCATCATACGGTGTGGCTGATTCAGAGCAGAGATGTCGTTCAAGGTGCCTTTGCTCACCGTTACTAGCGCCATGCATTGGTGAACAGAAATTATGATAAAGGCAGCATTTTCTTTGAAGCTACTTAAGGCTGACTTTTTAAAGTGTACAAACAAGATACATATTTCATAAATAGAAACAGCAACTGGTGAATGTTGACCAATTATTTAACTCCCCTCTTTTATTTTAAGCAGCTTAAACTGATGAATCTTAACAGAATTACAGTTAGGCCATTATTTTTCTCAGGAAAAATGAGATGCTTTATGCTCTTATGCTTTCTGAAAACCCTATGCTTTAGCCATGTCTTAGGCTTTTGGGATGATCATGATCTGTCGTTGAATTTCTTTCTCTTTTTCTTTGCAAGATCCATCAGTTTAAGTATTTGGAAGATTTATAGACTATATCGATAGTATATCATGGTTTAAATGGATTCTGTGCAGTTCCATCTTCAGCTGCTGTGACCTCATTCCCTCTACTGGAAGATAACTTTATGGCTAGTTGGTTGCTGCAGCTGTGCTTTTGGCAGTCCTTTCTGTATATTTCTTTTTGTAGTTTATCATGAAAAACCAAATGATCTAGCAGAGAGGCTAACCCTATGTATAAAGGATCTGGAGGAGAAAACAGAGTACACTAAATCAATAACAAAACAACTTTTTTTTTTTAAAAAGGAGTGCCCATCCATCATATCAAGCAAATTCTGATAATAAACACAAGAATTTGAAAAGATCACCAAGTACTGCTGTCTGTAAGTGCAGATGTAAGATGATTAGCTCCCCAAGCACCACCTATATACTTGATTGAAGCTTCAGTCTCTCAGTAGTAGGCAGATTGTCATCCATGTGTTTTAAGTTAGTGCATTTCAGACAATTATCTATGCCTCTAGGCGTCGACACACTCAAAAATACAGATTATGTGAAGTGATGAATATTCCTCTCAGAAATACTAATTCTGGTGGATAGTCTGTTGTCATGTAAAATGGTCACTTCTGACAGACAACTCTTAAATAAGCCTGGTTCCTGTAGTTACGATGATGACGTGGATCACAGTGGATGGAAAGAACCAGAGTAAAGGTATAGAAATCAATAGAGTGAAGCCAATTAGGAGTTAAAGCATCTCCTAACCTGGGAGAGAGAGGATGAGAAGTAGGACTGGGCTTTTTAGGATAAAAAGACTGAATTAGAAAGGAAGCCTAGAAGGAATGCAGGCTTAGATTCCTTTTAAACCTACATAGGCTTAGAAGTGATCTTTTTATTATGTAGCTGAAATTATTAAAACAATTTGAAAACAGTTTAAAGCTCCTAAAGGGAAATGATTTGGGATTATTTTTTTCCCTTTCTTTAACTTTGGTTAAAATATATTTTCACTGAAGCATTAGTATTCTTTCTAGGGTTTCTTATGTTTAGGCAGGTCTGTTACTGTCCATTTTCCGCTTCCTCTTGGAAAATTGTTTTCCTGTCTCTTCAGTTGACTCATTTGAACAGTAGTTCAGTGCCCTAATGCAATGAAAGACGAGTTTTTAATTAATTCTGGGGCACCTCTGCTGTTTTCTTACTTTAAGGACTAAATTGTAGCCCGGATGCAAAAAGGGTATCTAATTTAAGCATGCGTTTGGGGGTAGAGAGAGGGAAATACAGTGAGGACTTGCTGGGTATTGTCAGCTGGCCACAAAACTATCAAAGGAGGCAATTGTCTGTGAAAATGATCTAGATGAAATAAGATGGGGAAGAGCACAAGCAGAGGACCATGTGAATGGGTGTACAGTTAGCAGCAGAAGATACCCCTCCAGAGTGTTGTTTTTTAAAAATAAGGTATTAAGTGCAATCATCTGGTGTATTCCAAAAGAAAATGGAAAGTCTGGTCACAAGTGTTTTGTTAACATCCAAGGATCAATCCTGGAGATGGAACAGCGTGGCTATTGCTTATGGATACCTTCTCCCGACATGCAGCGGGGCGGTGGAACAATGGGCTCCTTCCTGAGCAGGGCTGAAAGAAATTGCTTCATAGCTGGGAAAGGAAGACTGGAAAATTTACAAAGTAGGTGCAATAAAATACAAGGCAGCTGCGTCAGCAATATTGCACTCGCAATGGCTAATTCTGTACCTCGCTGTTTCTTTGAAATGTCCTCTGCTGGACACTCAGAAATGTTTTGACACCTGCGGCACATTTTCCTCCTTGGCTTTTGACAAAGTTTAAAATATGAGTACTAAAGCACAAGATAAAACAAGCCAAACTAATAGGGCTGTGGCTAAGTATCATTTTAAGATGCTGGCTAAGGAGGTTTTTTTCCTTCATAGCCCATGTGAAAGCTGTCTAAAAATAATCTTTGGCCCAGTGGTAGCGCAATAGCTTCAGCAGTGAGAGGTTGGCTGGAGTCTCATCTCACTGGTGTGTGCTGGTGATCGTACCGCCTCTGGCCTCAGCGCTGATGCTGCGAATGACATTGGTTACAGTGTCATCAAAGCTTGATCGTTTACCATTAATTGATAGATATTAATTAGTTATTGGATGGTGCCCTGTCATTGATTTGTTAAAATTTCAGGACTCATACCTATAAAATACCTTGCACTCAGAGCATGTGTTCAAACTTCAAACCAGGTGTAAGATCCTTCTAGTAAATAAATGCCTCTTGTGTTAAGCCGCATCCATCCCACTGACAACATTTGTGAAGCAGTGTAATGTAGCAAATCATATCCAACCTAAACAGATGAAATGCATCCCAAATGGAACAGGATGCACCTGGAGAATGGTGTAATGAAAGAAAATGTATGATTTCAGCAGATTGGGTACTTCTGATTAGCCTTGAATAGTTCATTTTCATGGATAAGTATATATCCGTGTGATTAAATGTGTAGTGATTTCATGATAATTCATGATCGTTGCTCTGTCCTTTTATTGCCAGCAGATGTCTCTCTTGAATATTGCATAGTTTGGCAGTTGATAATCTTAACTGTTTTAAGGTCCATGCATAGGTCATACAGCTGGTAAGTACCTCTTTCTAGCTGGTTCCCAATTAACTGAAATTCTCTTCCGCTCTGAGCAGCAATGCAGCTTTCCACACAGATATCTAGAAATACATTGTTAATAGTATCCAAGAATGAATATGCACAAATGTCATCCAAAAGTGCTTCAGTTCCATGAAAAATAGTAATGGAATGATGCACTACAGGAAAGACAATTTGAAAAATATCTCGTCTGATTTTGCTGGTGAAGAATATTACAAAAAAGTGAGGGCTCAGACAAGGCTTGAATAATCTAGCAGAAAAAAAAATCTCTTACCTAAAGCTTAGAGAAAATGTCTTTGGTATAATCATGAAATTACGCACCTACTATTTTAGATCCTATTCCCTAATTCATATTCTGATCTGAAATAAGAAAGTAGTCTAAGAAGGGGTGGCAAAAAGATAGTATAACCTTTTATGTTTTACCCTTATTAATACCGAAGTAAGATTTTGAATGAGAAGGTGGAATTTGAGGAGAAGTTTGAATAGAGTGAAATTAGAATAAGTCCAGTGTACAGTAATGGGAAAGTCTTACAGGGGCAGCTGCTGCTGTAAGGAACAAACTGGTGGAATTTTGGGGGCAGGAAACTGAATGTTGATGAGATGTTGAAAAGGTGAACGCAAGGCTGAAGTTGTCTTGTTATCAGTAGAGGGAAGGGTCAAAGATGTAAGGTGGTTGAAATGTCATCTGCTGTGTTGGGTGGCAGAAGCTCTGACGTGCTGAGAAGGAGTGGGTACGTACAATAGGAGTCCACAGAAAAAGAGAGAGAAGTCACAGCAGAGGTTCACTTGTTATGGAATAGAATATGGCAACTAAACGTGGAAATTGAATAATTGGTATATGTTGCAGAAGAAGTGGTCTGAAAATGAGGATTAAAACAGACATGGATTCACTGGGGACTTTCTCCTTATTAGTAGAGCCTGGTGCTTCAGCCTGCTTCTGAGATAAAGGTTCACAAGAAGGATAAGAAACTTCATAAACAAAAGGGGTTATTGAGGAGTGAAAACGGGATAACGGAAAGGTTCCAATTTTAACATGCCAAATGTAAATGGAGGTGGTGCGTCCAAGCAAGCGTGTGCAGTGTTAGCATGTGCGTAAAAATACATGTCACTGAAATGCAAATACATTTTACGCGTAGCTCACTTAGCAATGATTGAGATGGGGGGTGTGTTTGGGGGGGGTGTGCTATGAGGGCAGAGATTAATTTGTCTTAACAGTCAAGCCAAGTAATTTTCCCACTGAATGCTCTTCAGGTGCAACATGAGTGGAGTGTCTCATCTGCTACCTCACATTAAAACTTAGCGTAGCAGGATTTTTTTCTGTTAAAATGTACACTTCTGGAAAATCAGTTAGAAATGAAGTCTGATAGAATCCCTAAAGAAACCTGCTGAGTATTTTTAAAGTGTTTTTTAATACAAACCCTTTAGGAAACTGTGACACATCTCCCACATGATAGATACTTAGAAATGCACTGCTAGAAATAAATTCGTTTATTGTGTTTTGTATTACTTTTCAAGTTCCTTTAGTTTCTTTTATGAAAAGCTATTTCTCTTTCACCGTGAGAGTGTTTCTTTGGGAAATATGTATCTGATATCAACAGATTCCATGTAGGGTTGTTTCAGGGATATGTGTAGTTTCTGAGGGCACAACTTCCATTATAAGGATATGAAAGTTCTCCTTTTTTAATGAACCACACAACGTAAGAACAAAGAGGCCCTTGATAACTTTGCAACAAAGACGAGGAGAGAGAGTCTTATTTCCAAGCCTGTAAGCTTGCAATTTTATGAGTCTGGAATTCTAGATATGCAGGAGGAATAAAAATACCTGGATGGCAAATCGTCTTAATGAATGTAAAATGGGTGTCCATTTTCCTGGCTGGCTTGCAAACGTCAAATGTGGAGTTTTCCTTAGGAATCTAACCTTTAAGAGAGGCTGGTTAGGGCTGCCATCCTGCTGGTCTGTATATTCCAGGAAACAGTGGAATGCATCTCTCTAGATTACCCCAGATTGATTTGTTGGCAGCTGTATTTCTGCACAGCTGTTCAGACCTTACGCCACTTGTACATACATAGCAAATATTGCACAAAATACCAACTGTGGGTTTTGCTGATAGGAAAGGACAAGTAATTGCTGATAAGGAATTTGGTTAAATTGCTGATCGTAGCATTCGCATTGATTTACTGAATTGTCATTCCTTGCTGGAAAGTGCTGCAGGGAGAAACTTCTTGCTTTCACCATGTACTGTGAAATGCAAGTAATTTGACTTTAAGTAGTAATCTGTCTCTGGAATTAGTGCAAGAGAATAAGGACAGTCCAGTCATAACATCCCTGTTGTGTCAAACTTGCCCCAGTCTAATTTTTTTTTCCTCTCTCTGAATGGAAGGAATATAGATCAACACAGGTTCATTACTGCTGTGGATTTTGAGAAGCAGGAAGTGATGTCTGGGCTTTAAAAGATGGATAGGCAATTAGTTTATGACTGTTAACAGCAGTGCAGTTTGCAAAGATGGAGAAAATGTTAATCAAATACCACTCAGAACCTCTGCTGGTTGCCTCTTAATTGGCAAAAGGAATTATTTAGCTTTTATATAGTGCTGCACAACAGGTACCATACATAAATCTTTTGTTTCATCTTCTGAGGCATTTAGTATTGGATGGAGGAAAGGTTTGATCTGAGGCGTGCACTTTTTAGTCCCCGCACCCTGCTCTGAGCAGGCAGTGCAACTTTCTCTGCCGTTTCGAGTCATGACAACTATGCAGACAAGTTATGCAGCATTGGTAGTCCTTTGCTACTTCATTTGTTAACAAATAAAAATTAAAATTAAAAAACAACTTAGATAATCAGTCCAAATATTCTATTACATGGACCTTTTGAAGTGAATGAGAAAATTTTTATTGGCAACAATAAAAGTTAGGTCAGACTTTAAATTTTCACTTCCTGTAAACACAATAAAATTTTCTTAATTTTTATGTAAATGCACTCTTTAAAAATAAATCCTTTTCTAGAATTACCTTTTTCTAAGGGGAAAAAAAATCCTGCTGGAAAATAGTATAAAGACTTCGTATAATTTGGAATGTTTAATAAAATCAGTTTTAAAAGCTACTTAAGATAGTTTGTTATGAATACTGATTGATATTAGAACTCAGTACGTTTTTGAGCATATGACCTTTTTTTTTCTATTTCATTTATGAAGTTGAAATCGATGTGCATCTGGGTATAGACACTTTCCTTTTTATTATTTTTAAGACCACAGTATATTTTATCAATGCAGAAAAATATCAAGTTAAAATAAGCATAATTTTAAAAGCCTTGTAGTACTTTTCATATAAATGATGTCATTAGAAATATAGAAAATAATTTTTGTAATGTTTTGTCAAATCTATTACGTAGTATCTAAATTTTTCCTTTGAATTATTTGATAATCTGATTCATAAATAATACTAGAAGCATGATACAAAGCAACAAGAGTCAAGACATTCCAAACTAAGGGTGCCATTATTCAAAGATTCATTCACATTAAGATGAGCTGAAGTGAGCATTATTTCTTTGACCTTCATCATTCTGTATTCTATTGCTAATATATTATTTTAATATGATTTTTGTCAGTATATATGAACTTCTTGTGATACTGTACTCCAATAACTATTGCCTTAATCCTTCTGCAAAATGTAATAAGTATATACCGCAGTCACAGTTTATCCTGGTTCATAATTATTCATCTGAACTTTCTTTGTCGTTTTAGGCTAAAATACCCAAAGCTCCTTGTTAGAATAATTTTTTTTAAGGTGACTACGAAAATTGACTTGGTAATTGAAAAATGATTGAAATAAACACAATTGCTCATGGTGCTTGAATACGCAATTAATGCAATACTTAGAATTTACAGCTATTATGAAGATCAAAGCAAACAGGCTGGTTATTTTTGTAGTTATGATTAGATATTCCACAGGGAGACATATATTAAGCTTGTTGCTTCTTGTATGAAAGAACATAGCAGTTGTAATGAAGTCTACAGGAAAAAAAAGTAATGTGTGTATTTACATGTGTTTTCCTTTCTGGAAATATCCAGTCCATGGCAAAAGCTGTGTAAGTGTTTGAAAACGTTAAAGGAATGATGAAGAAGCAGCGGGAGCTGTGTGTTTTGAAGGTATATGGATGGGAGATGGCCCTGTTGGTTTGCTTGATCTGTTCCTTCAGGCGGAGGCTGGATGAGAAAGAGCTGCCCAGGATAAGAAAGAAGTAATCTTGCTTTTTCAAAACAGCAGTAAGACATGATAGGATTAGCCTTGCAACATAGGAATTTTGATTCGGATTTGGAGCTCATTGTTCTGCTTTATCAAGAGATGCCCCTGAACATCTAGAGATGAGCGGGGGGGCTCTGTTTCCTCTTATGCCACTGTTGGGCTGTTACAGACTTCTTGGACTGGTTTTGCTGTAGTTGCCCTTTTTCACAGCAAAATTTTACTTCTGTTATGCTTGGGAATACTGCACATAGAGATGACTTCAGAAGTCTTCAGATATAACCAATGCAAGTTTCTGTCTCTTTGTTGCTTCATATACACTGCAGTTAGTTTGTGGTGCGTGTGCTGACTCTCAGATTGTTGCTAGATACAATTTAAGCAGTTAGATTTTTTTAGAATATTATTAATGTGAGGAGCCATTTGTCTTTTTTTCCTGCAATTAGGATCAAATGAGGCAATTGAATTCAGCAGCACAAAGAGTGGAGGAAACCTAATACTGCTCTGTTTTGATGTGACATAAGTGTATTTCATTTGAAAATCAATTGTTAAAATGTGTTAACTTTTCCAAAGCAGAGCCAAGGCCCATCCCTCTCGCAATGCAGTTACCTTGGCTTCTTGCCTGGCTAGAGCTGGAATCTGTAGTCATTTCACTGTACGTCAAGTTACTAAATCAGAATTTAACCTAATAGGAATTTACAAGAATCAAAAGCAAAAGATGGGAGGGCATCGTCTACTGCTTCCCGTCTGAAAAAGACTCCATGTAAATCTGAAAAAAAAGATGAAAAAAAATCGGAAAGAGACTAAATTCCTGCCCTGTGCTACATATTCTCCCTTTCACTGTACTGCAGCCTTTGCACACGCTGTTGTTTCAGATGAATGGAAATAATATATGTCAAAGTACAGAATACAGCTGTTGTTATCGAAGATCCTCCTTTCCTTCAAACATCGCTCATTTCTTCCTGCGGAGAACTGAGCTCCAATTGACATCCTGAGGAGTATTGTATCCAATGCATTGTGGACCACAGATGTCTATTGTGTGCTTTCCTACGGTGTGACCTCCAGGGTCACAGAGTTCTTGCACGTCTGGTAGTGGGTCCGTCTGTAGCAGTGGAAGCTGAAATGCTGTCCCAGTCTTGGGAATGATGTGCAATCTTTCCTGGTCTGACTTCCTTCCCAAACAACATTTCTACAGACTCACTGGGATCTGAGGCCACTCCATTTGCATTTTGTGAGATTCACCTTGGATTCGAGGAGGATGCATGCCTTTACTTACCAGGCCGTTTTCAGGAGGGGGCTGCTAGTCTCTCTTTGTGATGGGAGACCAGTTTTCCCAGTTTCAGCCTGCTTTGCAGCATGATTCACCCCTTGCACAAGGAGTGTCTCTGATTCATGGTGGAAGATTCTGGTAAGCATGTAGAGTAACTCCATTTCATCTCCCTGCAGTTTTTGTTTCCATCCAGAAGTGCTATCCTGGTCTCTCCTTGCCAAAGTTTATCTTTCCCTGGAGAGCTTTCATGTGCCAAGGAAGCTCCTAAAAAACTGACTCCGGCTCAGCACAGTAAGGTTTATGAGCTGTGCTGGAACTCATGAAGTTACGCACCTACCTAATTTTCCATTCCAACTTTCCATGCATGGTGTACGATAGTAATGTCAGAATAATGCGTCACTGGCTTTTAAAAATCCTCCGTGTGTTTTGGAACAAGTAACTGCACAGCCCAGAAGACAAACTGGCTCCCAACTGGGAGGTCCAGTGCAGTGTAGATGCGCCCAAGCTGGTGGAATTGCCTCTCTTCCTCTCTGATGAGACATGGGCAGAAGACTTAATCCTGTGATTTATTTAATGGAATTGGATGAAATTTTACAACAAAAACTTGAAAAAAATTTTGGAGGATCTAATTATGTAAATACGAAAGAAGATACTTTCTTTTAGTTCAGTGAAAGGGTTGCAAGCCAACTTGGTTGTGTTCTGTCTAGGCTTGAGACTGTAAGCAGGGTTTTGCATGATTGCAGTCTCTTTAACCAGCATTTCTTGTTCTAATGTTTAACCTATTCTCCACGTTTGAGAAATTACTGAGTTTTTATCCTGGTCGTCTTTTATCTAGGTTTCCATAAATTGTTTCTGGATTATATTCTTGCATTTAAGAGTTGTCTTCAATTTCGTGTATTAATTTATAAGATACCTCCCACTGAGAGTGCTTCCTGCAGAACCAGAACTCTTTTTTAATACAAGAGAGGCTAAAAACTTCAAATGAAGCTCTGATGAAAGGAGAGCTATGAAATAAGGATAACATTTTTTAAGAGATGAATTATTTCCCCTGTCGTCTTCTATCAAAATGCTCAATGCCTGATTTCCAAAACACAGAGAGTGCACTCTCTAGTACTTCCTAACAACTGCAGGTCCCAAAAGATCAATAATAAACAAACATGTATAGTCAATGCTGACAGTTTCATTTTTAGAAGGAACTCTTTTGAGCGTAGAGAATGAATCTCTGCTGTTTAATTTAATATTTATTGTCTGACTGCCTGTCTCCCTTTGCTCTCGTGATGCTAAGGACAATGAGCTTTACTGATATTCTTGTCTTTTCTTCTGCTTCTTGATGTTTTTAAAATAGCAAAATAAGGAAGGTGGGCACTGGGCTGTGTTAGAGATGCATTGGCTGCTATTGTCAGGTTTATTTTCGTTAGCTGAAACTCAGGTGACCTCGGGTGAAGAAGGGCACATACCTTCAGATTTTTTTTTTTTGTGATTCTAGATAGTGGAAATGCTAATAAATTGTAAATGTGAACCTTTCTATGTGGACATTTACCAAATGGGTGTGTTTTTTCTACAGTGTTCAGAGTAGCTGCTATAACATATTTACTGCACGGAAGTGCTTGCCATTTCAGAGCCTACAACTACTAGTGTACTCTGTATGTGCCTCATGGAATAGCGACAGTGTCGCAGTTTAGTGACACAACTGTATGAAAGTACAACATGTAATGGTGCCTGGCCTTCTGTAAGAGGCAATGTAGTCCACTGAATGGAGTCTGCAGATCAAGTCTGCTTCAGGCTTTGCTAACTGCCTTATGCATTTCCTTCTTCGTTTGCTAATTTGTCTGTTCAGATCGGCAGTTCTTGTAGCCTGTGTGTTTGTGCATTGTCTAGCACAACCTGACTTTGAGATTAGAGTAGGACCATAGTCTTTGTTATTGCTAACTATAATAAATACCGTGTTCAAGAATATAATGGATGAGAATCAAATACATTTTTAACTTCTATTTAAAGATGCTGTTTTATTTCCTCTCAGATATACAAACATTTCAAGGCATTTCATTTCCCGTGTTATTAAAAATTTCAGGGCACAGAATTACCATCATCCACTTAATAACTTTAGATTTATCTTAAAATAAGAGAATTCTTAAAAAAAAAAAGCAAAGTGTGTATTTGTTGGAACATAAATTTGATAACAGGTGGATTCTTGCAATACCAATGATGTAGCTCTAGATGTACAATTGTTAGGACTTTATGAAAATGTACAATATATGTGGGTTCTTTTTGTTTAATGGATACTAAATTATTAATTTTCAAGCAGGTCTCTGCTGAATTGAAACATGGAGCAACAATTTTATTTTATGCCCAAATTAGTTACTGAAACCAATTATGAACATGTTTCCAGTACTTCAGCAGTTTGAAATCATTGCTAGAAAAGTGCTCTTCATTTTAAAGACCCAAGAGTTTAATGGTCTTTCTGGGCATGTACTGCACTCATACGTATTACGAGCTACATTTGAATATGGAGATTGGAGCCATATTGTTTGTGTGCCCTAAAGGATATATGATCAATGTTGTCCTCTGTATAAATGACCCAAGGGATTAATGGTTGTCTATAAAGACTTTAAATTTTAGAATCCAGCCTCTCCACTGATACTATGGTGAATAATGCTTTAGAAATGCTTAAAATAGAGTTCAGATGAAAATAATTTTCTTTCCAGTTGTCTATATGAAATGAATCGTGAGTCATCCTTGCTGTCATGCGATCATAAGCACTTAGGCCCCAGTAATGAGCAATTATCGCACCTGTTCCAGCAGGTGCCATCTAGAAAACCAAAGGATCACTGGATTTATACTGGTCTATTACCTAGCCTTCTTGCTCATTTCTGAAGCACAATGATGGAGCTGTACCAAAAAGTGGGATGAAATGCCTCATTCTGCCATTTGCTTTACTGGAGGTAGGATTTGAATCTTGGATATTGAGAAAAGTATTAAATGTTATTTATAAAAACATTACTTCTGTTCAGCTGGTGCCATCAACTCTTCTTTCTACTGCTTCATTTGTAATTCATATTTGTGTGTTACATTAGTAAGCGTAGAATGTAATAAGAGATATTTCAAAAGGGAACAGCAGAGAACAACTGAATAATTAACAGACAGTTAGTGGCAGAAGCAATGCAGAAAGTGGAATAATCATCCCAGGTATCTTGGAAAAGATCAGAGAATTCTCTCATCCTTTCAGGGTGATATTTATAGACTTTGCCTCTGACTTTAGTACACATGACATTGTGGGGAGTTTTTTTCTTCCTTTATTTCAGTTCATCTGAAACCCTTTTTTTACCAGGAGGGAACAAACTTCAAGTAAAATGCAACTTTGTACTTGACCCTTTCACTAGAGGATTAACAGGTTTGATGGATTCCTAGTATTCTCCCTGGGAAACGAGCCTAGGTCACAGATATCTTTTTTTTGAGTGAGCCTTTGAATGTGCTGGACAAGAAGGTCAGTGTATGAAATTTTAGAAATGACAGAATTGTTAAGGCCAGGACAATACTTTCAAAAGCTTTTATTGTCCTAGTCAAATTCACACTGATGCTTGCAATAAGTTTGTGATAGGGGGAGTATAAAAATGGCTTGAACAGCGTGCCAACTCAAAAAATGCCTTGCATTGAAAACTGAATTTGTTAGTTTTATTGAATATAGATTCAGAAATTTTTATTCTGATTACTCAGTTATTGAATTTTTCAGTCAAGACAGTAAAAAGGAGGAAGAGGTGTAGGTGTAGCAAACCTTTTTATCTACTGTATGAATTCTCCTTCCCTTTTCCCTCCTTCCTTATTGGAGACCAGGTCTCCGTATGTCTCAAATTTTATATTACTGTCTTCTTTTTTTTTTAAAAAAAATAATATTAGGACTGTAATGGTATGTAGCAGGCCTGGTTTTGGATAGTTCTAAGTACTGTACAGCACTGTACTACACAGTAAAAAGCCAATTCCCAAAAAACCATTGTCCACGTGGTTATCACTTGTGTGACAATTATTACGTCATTACACGTACTCTGCCATGAGGTTTTTTCTGTTGTGTTAAAGCTCACTGCTCTGCACCAGAATAATCTTGTATATTCCACATAATTTATTCATACCCCAACGCATTATTAATAATTAGCATAATCTGCATTACAGTAATGCCAAGAATTATCAGTCGTAGGCCAGAAAGCTGTTTGCTGAGTGCTGTTAAAACACATCATGAAAGCAGTCCGAGGCATGACAAGGTTTTCGTGTAAAATCATTATGGTTGAACGGATAACGGGTAGAACGGGGAACCAGTAATTCTTGTTTTCTAATTCTGCTTCTGCCACTGATTCAGTGGATGGTTTTGCCAGCAGAGCTACTGCTGATCCAGACACGAATTTGCAGATGTCTCTGTGTGTCTGTTTTCCTTGACATAACCTGGGATTAATTCTCTGCCACGTTTGGATGAAGAAGGGCAAATAATGCATGATATGTATGAGATGGCTTTGCTATGAGCTGTTGGAAGGCAGAACAATACAAAAATTTAGGCCGAGGGTGTCAGGCAAGAGGTCTTCCACCCATCTGTCAGGACCCTGAGGTTATTTTTTGCAGAGCTACTGCCCAGCTAGTTAGTCCCCTCTCTGTAGGGATTCACAGGGCTGGTCCGTTCAGGGCTTTGCATCTGTCTTTTTTGGACTTCATGAAGTTTTTGATGGTCTTAGCTCCAGTTTGTTGAGTTCCCTCTGAGTGGTAGCCCTGCCCTCCAACTCCCCCCACTTTGGTGTTATCTGCAAGCTTGTAGAGAGCAGAGTCCATCCTATGGACCACATGTAGGTGTGACAGCCCACCTCCTCTCTCAGCATGGCTCAGGCTCTTTTCCAGCAGGAATGTAAACATCACCCCAAACACTTAGAAGTTATGAAAAATAATAAAAAAAGCTTACGCACATACATGCGTTGTTTTTATTCCAGCCCTTTGGCAGGTCTAATTTAGTGATGAGAGACAGCCCCTGCCCACAGGTTTGGGTTGGAGCAGGGCTGCAGCATTTGCATGTGGGCATCTAGTCTGTTTACAGCTGCCCATCCTCTGAAAGAACTGAAATGACAAAGTAAAACCTGATACAACAGGTAATAAGGGCTCAGGGGGTACAAAATGACTCCACAGGAAGTATTTAAGAAATACTGCTACCAGCTGTAGCACTGTGGAGTCCCCAGTGATTTGTACTGGCCGCAAGACTGGTGCAGTTTGTTCCTGTTACAGGTGAAGGGTGATTTTAGAGAGGGAGAGCAGCTTACTTCACCTTGCTAACAGCCTGGCTACACCAGTTGAAAGGTAATTTACCCATGGTTACAAAGTGAAAAACCTCTGAGCTTTCAGTGATAACCCTTTGCTCTAACAGGTAGCATGCTAAAAAACCAAGTTAAAGCTGGATTTAAACCAAGGAAAGGAAAGGAAATGTGCAATTACATATAGCGTGCCTGATCCTCCCTCCCTCCCTTGTGCTCAAATGTTGTGAATTTCTTGAAAATGTGTTTGGGAGGGAGAAGGGGAAGAGGGGCACTGGGAGGGTTGCTGTCTGCACGCCATGGGGAGAATTAGGAATCAGGTTGCTGCCTTCACTGTGCCGGTTTAAGCCAAAGCCACTGGGATGTTATTTTTGACATTGTGCACAGTGGATTGTAACTTCAGCTCCCGTTACCTCTAATGGGATCTTTGCTTGCAATCTGCCACTGCTACAGCAGTGAAAATCTCTCCCTTAGTGCTATTTTACTATTGCAGGGGTTTGTGTTTAATTATATTATGTAATAATTTGTTGTAGCATCTACAGGATTCCTTTAGGAGTGCACTTGAAGCGTTTATGAGTTTTTATAAACACAAGCTGTGTATCACTTTAAGTCTCTCATTGCTTTTGTAAACTATTCTGCCTTAATAGAGCATCATTTTTAATCCGCTTGCGGGGTCAGCACCACCTTTTACAGCTTGGCCATTTTGAAAAGCACAAGGATGTTAATGCTGAGAAGCCCAAACCTCTCCTTATTGCATTCCTGACTCCTGAGAAAACACTCAGGTGTTACAGTCTGCTCCCACTGGAGTCAAATGCAGAAAAAAACCCACCCAAGACACTAGTAGGTAGAAGTTTTATCTTTAGGGGTGAAATGCATTATAATTGTTGTTAAATTGTTGACATGAGAAAACAGATATATTGCCACATACTTTATTTTCATGGATGTGCATTCAAACTTTTATGTGAATTGGTTTATCTTTTGCTGCTTTCTTTTCAGACATACAAGTATGTTAACTGATCTGCAAGATGATGAAGTTGTGAGATATATCTAAAAATTACTGGGTCTGCATTATTCACCAGGCTCTGTCCTTGTGCAGGCTGTCATCAGCTCTACAGCCCTATGAAGCTGATTTCTCAGAAAGATAAGTAATGAGTATGATGGCTGTTGCTCTCTTTTCTTCTTGCAACTTTATTTTTTTATCTTCTCTCTCTCTCCCTACATATAAGTATTTGTGTACGTGTGTGTAGAGAGAGATTTGTGTGACTGGAGAGAAAGCAAGATTTATTATGCTCTTTTTAATTTGCTTCAGAGGCATTGCTTACTGGGGACACAGTATGTACTGAACAGAGTGTACTAATTAAGTACCAGAAGGCAGACCAACCCATTTACTTGAGACTTTGCCACAGATGCATTAATTGTTTACACATGCCTTCCCCCCTCCTTCCTTTTTGAACCATTATGCCATGTATATACTGCCTGCCAGCAAGTTGTTCAGTGCTACTCTCCCACCTTGTCAAAGACAGGAAACATTCCTCCTTCTTCTGGCCAAGGAATTATTTTTCCAGCTACCGGTACTTTTGGCAGAGTCTGGGTTGCCAGACCCAGCGCTGGGTTGATGGTTTGCTCTAGGTGTCGGCTGTGCTATGGGTACACTGTGTGGTCCAGTTCCTTCGTGCTGGGGGGTCAGCAAGAAGTTTTCTCCATGCTACTACTGTTAAGGAAAAATATTCTAATTTGAGCAGTAATTAAAGGAGCTCTCATTCCAATGTGTAATTTTACCCAGGGAAGAGGTTAGTCCTGGGTAATCTTCCTCCCGAGCTGTGTCTCATGAGTTGGGATGTGCTGGGATCCTTTTCTGCTTTGGGCCTCTAAAGCCCTTGAGGGGACAGCATTAAACTAATACACATGTGATATAAGGGATGCTGGACTGCCTCCATAGCTGTGTGTGGAATGATGTTGTGACTATTTGCTGAAACTGGGAGCAGAGAGAGGAGTACGTATGCTAACGTGGAAATAACACAGCCCAGTGTCTATGATCTAGAGTAAAAGGGATTGATGCTTTTTTATGATCTGAATTGCTCATTTAACTCCCATGGCTCAACATTTACATTCGTGTGTTAAAGAACTATTAAAATAAAGGAAAAAAGGTCTCCAAAAAGCAGTTCTGACAAGCAGAAGAGCAAATTTCTGAGGAAAAAAAAATCTAATTTTGGTATGATTTCTATCTCGGTTTAACAGGATAAGTTGGTTTGGAGAGGATGGCTCCATCTGATTTCACTTAGTTCATCCTTATGCCTCTCTAATTGCATTGTTTTAACTAGAAGCATTTCTAATTAACAATGGAGCAGTAACTCAATAGGGCACTACCTAAAGTGAACTAGGACTTTGACCATTTGGGAGTGTTCTCAAAATAAATAAAGGGCCTAACTCTGCTATCTAGTGCCAAGTAATTAATTTCTTCCAGGAAAAGAAACAAAATAGTAAACTACCATACTGTGTGAGTAAGCATAGTATGATTTGTTCCTGAATTTTCAAATCTGATAGGGTTTTTCATATATCTCCCTTCAAAGAGGAAGGTAATTGTATTTATATAATCGAGGTAGAGATGATCCCAGCAGGTTTTGGGGGAATTCAAGAAAGAACATGCTGTTTTACATTTATTACTTAGAACATAATAAAAAATTATGTATTTTTCTGTTGTTTATTTTATATATTTGTGTATGTGTATTTTATATATTTCTGTATGTACATATTTAAAAATCCATTTAAAAATTCTGTAAAATATTATGCTAATACATAATGACAAATGATTTCAACCACAGGAAAAAAAGTCTCCGCTAAAATGCTAATAATAAAAGTGCACTTACACAGTTTCTGTATATTATTTAAAGGTAATATACTGCTGTTGCACAGGCAGATGCCTGCACTACTCTTCATCTTTGCTTTGCTTTGGAAGTTATTTTTCTCCTTTTTCAGAAACCTACATTTCAGTGTATTGCTTAAGTACCTAACTTTTAAGATTTGTTTTAGAATAGTTATATGTGACATTAATAAATCTATTTGGGGGGTTGATACTTTTCTTAGTAGTACTCCTTTTTAATAGGGGGGTTGATACTTTTCTTAGTTGTACTCCTTTTCAATAGTTTCTCTTTGTATGTTAACATTAAATTGCAAATTAAAGATTAAAGGTATTTTAGGAATTGGCAAGAATTCTAATAATAATTTATTGAGTGTGACATGATTTGACTCGATCACAGGCCTGTATATTTTTGGTGTTTTCAGGAATACATAAATTATTGAAAGAAAACAAAACGTAAGGAAATGCTATCCAGTCAAACTCAGAAAGGTAAGGAAATTCATGAATATCGCAGCTCAAGTAAAGCATTTTTACTTCCTTTACAGATGACTGAAGAACTGATTTTCTGGTCTTACCTAGTCACTTTGGCTTCAGTAACCACTATGTCTAAGCTGAACTACTGAGGCTGTCTATTAAAATGATGATTTGTAATTCAGCTCTGGAATTACTGAAGCTTTGGGGAGCTGAAAGGCAAGATTTTTACTGAGTGAATCCACCCATTTCTAATTCCACCGTTCTCAAGAATAAAAGTAGTTAAATTCAAGCACCAGAGAAAAATGCCATTAATAATTTAGGTAGTTGTTGCTTAAAAGTGGAAAAAATAGAAGTAAGCACTTTGCTGGCAGAATGCAGTTTCTGGGCTGCAGGAGGTGAAATGTAGACCACAGCTCTTGGTGTTCTGCTTCTCCACTAAAAACCCAACATTGGAAGTTCTGCAAGAAGATGGGCATTTCATTAAATACATGGTATGCGAAGAGCATTATTGAGAAAAATAAAATAACAGGTAAGGATTGTGTATTTTAATACAACTAAATGTTTCTTGACAATTAATTTAGTAGCTCTTTTCCAACTCAGATGTCCCTGACACTGTAGTTTCACTGTGACTAATTTAATTTGTTAGAACAAAACAACAAATGGATGAATTAATCTGAATTTGATTTTTACTCTGCAGGATGGTTTCTTTTCTGACTGTTTTCTCTAATTAAGACAAAGGAAGAAAAAGAAACACAATGCTAGCAATGACCAATTTCATTGAGAGGAACCTGGAACAATAGTTCACATAAAATCTGTGTAAAGAAGGACTTGATGATTCAGTCCATTATCTGTGAGCTTAATACATCTATGCCCTGCATCATAAGACATTCTAGATTGAGAACAATGTATGGTAATTATTAATCATGGAGAAATATTTTAAGAAAGAGCTTTTCAGATTAAATTCAAGTCATTCAACCAGATTAAAGACTTCTGTAATGAAGACCTATTTTGATTTTCCTGTCTGTCCATTGTCAAAACAACCCGAACTTGGGTGAATCTCAATAACTGAGATGGATTTAATATTTGCAAATTTTTCTTGCACAGATTTTCTTCAAATTTTGTAGTCTGCAGTTATTCACCAACCACTTTCTTGGTCTTTAAATTGTGTGCTATAGATCTTATGTGAGAATTTGTTTCATGGAATTAAAATAGAATGGTGTAATTTTCAATATGTAAATGGGAGACAGATCATGTTTCCTTTGGGATTTCAGCCCCTGGTATAGTTTCAATTATGCAAATAACTGATGTAGCTATGATTGACATTAACGACAATTGCACGAGACTAATGTAGGTTGGTTGGATTTATTCTATCCTGTTGAAGTGCTGCAAGTGATACCTGAGTGATGGGATTTGCTGACTGTCCGCGCTCTGTTGGCTTTGGAGCACACCTAGGAAGGTGTAATGGATGAGGGATACTGAAAACACTCTCCTGGCACGTTAAAGGAAAATTATTTGGACTCGTTCTGTTCCTGCTCTTTAGGTTTTTGAGTTGCGTGGGCACCTGAGTCTGTTTCTGTCTGTGGCTGCTCAAGGTGACGGTGGTGCACAGGGCTGTGCAGCGTGGCCTGCGCCATCTCCTCTCCTCGGGGTCTCCGGTGCTCTGTGCGTGGCATCCTCCTTCAGAAGCACGGAGGGGAGCTGCTCAGCCCTGTGGGTAGCTGAGCTGGTTACGCAGCAGCAGCAGCAGGGTGACAGCCAGGAGGGGACAGTATTGGGGGTGTCTCAGGACAGCCTTGGCTTAGCAGGTACTGCCCAGACCCAGAGCGTGAGCCTGGGGTGGCCTCACCTGCCGAAGGCTGGCACCCCACTGGACTGGGATGCTGGCAGCACGTGGAGATGGGGCTCTTGCCCGGGAGCTCTGCTCCCCCACCGGGGCCAAGCACGGTGACAGCATGTGCCACGTGGACCAAATCTGTCGGGAACCAGGTGCCACTAGTCAGTGCCAGGCTGCTGGACCTGTCCCCTGGCATCTACCGTGTACACCTGCGAGTCCTGGTTACTCAGCAAACTCTCCTTCCCTCTTCACCAAACCTGTGCCATTTTGGCTGGCTGCGGTCCACGGCTGATGGCAGCGGTGACACCAGCTACGGCTATTGGCTCTGCAGGAGCTGGAGTTGATTGGAGCGGGTCATCCTGAGGAGATGCTATATTCACATGGGTTGCCAGCTCCTTGGCACTAACACAGAGACATGGATGTGGTGATTTGAGAAAAGGGGACTAACAGTGAGAAAACAAAACATTTCTATGGAGATTGCCGGGTTCAGACAGAGATGTCCTTGGTTCTCTGAAAAGTTTGGAGGCAAACCCCTCTGGTTGGGTTTGATTGTATTCAGAGACTCTGGGATGACATTACCATTTCTAAACTGTGTTGTTTGGTACCTGATCTCCTGGTATTTAGGAGCTCAAGAAGGCAAGGGATGGTGGAAAACAGGAATGGGTGTAGAGAATTCAGGAAAGTTGTTTTGTGTCCAGTATTCTTAAAAAACAGCTGTGGAGTTAATGCTCCAAGCGTCTCATCAGTTAAGGCTGCATTGGATCCCAGTGTGTATTTCACCTGGTCAGTTGATTCAGAATGGCGTGACCTGCCACACCACCCGAAGTGTGCCTGTGTTATCTGCTGCTGAGTCCACCCCCGTTCCACCAAGCAGGGAAGCACTCGGGGCTGCCTGCAGCGTGCATCACAAGGCTCCAAGTACAGGTGGAGGTCAAATAGCACCAAAAATAACCTTTTCACACAGTATAACCACCACTAGAGTCTTTCCTTGTATCTTTTAAAATTACTTGCCTACCTAGATGGTTGGGATATATGGCTCTGAATGAATTGAAATCCCAAACAATCCAGCAAGTTCAGGAACCCTCAGAAGCACCAATTGTTCAGGATAACCATCTCCAGCGTTTCAACTGAGTGGAATATCTGAAATCTAATAATTTATGTAGCTGTAGCTTTCCTGTGGGAAATGCTTTCTCAAAAAAACAAAGTTTCATCCTCCCTCCATCTTTAGCTTTCTCTTATCAAATCCAGGTTGCGTTAGAAGAGCAGCTGACTGGGAACAAAAGAAGATTAAAAAGGTCTACCAGCAAGGAACTTTTTTCAAGGAAAAAAGGGCTTTATTTTTAGATTTGCTTCCCTGTCTGTGAGAGAGGCATAGAAAAAGGAAACAATAGATAAGAGAAATGGATGGTAATGTTGACAAGAATGTCTGTCTGTATTCACCCTCGAGCCATGTGTGGGATAATCTGTCCATGTGGGAATTTTTTGGTTATTCTTCTGAGAAGGGACATATGTCCATGCTGTGTGGTTTCCATTGCCGTGTCTATACCAATAAGTTAAACAGCGCCAGAGAACAGATTTGAGAATTGGCACGTGATCAGCTATAACAGTTACATGTTTGTATGCTCTTTGGCAGGGTGGGAAGCTTTGCCAACTCCCTGTCAATGTAAACGGATGATTTTGGGGGATTGTGTGAAAGCTGAGGGACAGGTCCCTATAGCAGGATGGATGAGACCTGTTTGGGGGATAAAACCAACATGGATGCAGGAATGCAAACTACGCTGAGCCATATGCCCTCAGGGGCAGATAGTAGGCCTGTTGAATTTAGTACTCGAGACACAATCTTTGCATTTGGGTCTGTGTGGTGTGAGACGAGTGAGAAAGATGGAAGATCCTGTTATAGCACAGTCTAACCTAATTCTCCAGGTTATTAGGAAGCGGAGCTGCGAGATTGCCAGGAGTTGTCTGTAGCACAGAAATGGATCAGAGGGACACGATTGTGTCTTGGACTGTCAAGGTGCTTTCCAAAGCCGTCCGTTAACCTGTCTTCCTCCTGCAAGCCAGAACCCATGGCCACCTCCCTGTCCCCAGCCTTTTGCACAGGCTCCTCAGACCCCTCTGCCCCAGGACTGCACTCCAGCTGCCAGGATTTCTGTGCACAATTTAATTCTTCATAGGAAAAATGTGAGGGGAAAAAAGAAGTTTACAAATAGATGATGTCACTACCTGAATATTCTTGCTTTTTCCTTACAAGATAAACCAGGATGAATTAAAATAAAGTTACAAAATACAGTGAATGCAGCTTTCTAGCTGATCTCTTGGGAGGGGCCCACTGCATTAGGATGACTGGCTTTCCTCTTACCTCATTAAGATTCTTCATTTCCCTCCTCACACTGGCACATTTTCTGGCAGAGGTCAGGTTCATTGAGGAGGTCACGATCATTTTCTGCTACAGTGCTATTTTCTTCTCCATCATGGAAACTTCCAGCGTGGCAAAAGCAGTCTGAAAAGAGACTCCTTCTGCCCTGCAAAAGCATGTTCACATTCTTCCGTCCTTGTACAAAACATCTAGTGCATTATCTTATCTTTCATCGGTTCCCAAGCTGTCCCCTCTGCCTCTATAGCTTGCTACTGATAATCCGCCTCTGTCCAGACTGCATGTTTGGGTCTCTCTCTTCATCACCCTCCTCCTCTTCCAGAAGACAAAGAGTCTGTGTCCTCCAGTCCCAGCCATCTCCTGTAGGGATGGTTTGAAGGCTGGAAATTATGGTTGGTCTTTTGTAGGAAGCCTTTATTCCAATTTATTGATAAAAACAAGATTTCTAAAAAATTTGAGGTGAAATAGCAGCTTGCCTCAATAAATGAGCATTTCAAATGTATAACAAGGTAATATACATTATAATGTATTTAAGATATTATTATGACCTACTGTTCCAAGATTATAAAAGGATTAATTCTGCAGAATCTGCTCCTTTATTATTCGTTCTTCTACCCACCGGTGCACTTTCTGTGCCATCGTAAAGAAGTTCTAAAATGAAATAAAATAAAATTCATTGGAATACTGACCTGAAGAGGACCTTTTGTTCAAGTGAATATATTACATGCTTTCTTCACAGTTGATTTTTAGTATTTCTGAGTTTACTTAAATGAAAACCTGCAAAAGGCAATAGCAACAACCATACACCAGAACCCTTATTTTGGAAGGCTTGAAATATACGTTATTACTCTGATTCTGGATTTCTCTATATCTTGTGAAAGTTGTTTCTGTGAAAGTTGCCACGCTGAGATTTGTGATGGTGAAAATCTTCCATTTACAGTGTAAATGTAACATAGACTGCAGTACAGCATTCCTTTCTGTGCTACTTAGCAAATGGCTCCTTGACCGTCAGGGGTCATCTCGTCCTTAAGGAGTTAATTGTCAATGGCTATGCCTATTGAAGACTAAGACTCTTGTGAACATCCTGTGGATGCTTAGTTACTGAGGAAGCCTGAACCTCCCATCTCAAAACTGAGTCTGGTCTATATGAAATTAAATTCAATTAAAGGCAGGCAGGGGTGTGGACACTCATGTGGACTCAGATGTAGAGTAAAACTGAGGATCCAGTATCCTCACTATACTTGTTTGGTGGTTTTGCTTCAGGCTGACTCTCGTCTGACACCCAATTCGTGGTTGGGGTGCACTTCCCGCTTTAGTTTCATTTAGGTTAATTTTAGTTCAGATCTTGCGCTCTGGAGCGGCTCTCCAAAGCAAGCTGGAGCGCTGTGAGTGAAGGCCATCAGGACGTTTGTTTCAAGTGTCTACTCCTCATCCGAAGTAAATGCTAATGCAGATCCACTCTCTAATTCCTCTTTGTGCTGTGCTAATCTTTCTGCCGAGCCTTAGCCTGTGGAAAATCAGTTCTGCAAGGCATGAAGATATTTCACAAATCGATATCTTGATTGCAAAAAAGAATAACTGCTGTGGAAATGTGTTTTATTCAGTTGCGTCGAGGATGAAGATAGTGCATCTCCACATAGGGTATCTTGCAACTTCTGTTGAAAGTGATGAAATATAGGCTTCTGTGTCAGACAGAACATTTTTTGGCAAGATTCTTACCAGTGATATGGAAAAAGAGCTTAGTGCTGTTTATACCCCATGCAGCCAGGCTAGGCAGACGCTTCCTTTACCAACTGGATCTGGAGGTCTCAGGGTTTTTACTGAGGATTTGCTTTTCCTTCAATTTGTACAAACATCACTCAGGAGACGGTATTTTATCCTCGTCTTGCTAACTTGGATGCAAAGTGACTTGCCACTCGCTCCCCCCTGCCTCCCGAGCTCCGCAAGGCGCCAGCTGTGACAATGCCATTGCGGGCACCCCTGTGTGATCAATTTGGCTCACAGCTGTACTCAGTGTCAGTAGTAATTATAGGGGTTAATGTGATTAGTTTCACTTGTAGTATTGCTAAGTATCTGTTGTTGCCCTGGGCAATAAATTTCCCTATAAAAGTTCTTTGGTACACTGTTTTATGGTACCAATTGGAATCACGGTAGGTAAGGGAGCAGCTATGTGAGGAAAGTTGGAAATAAAGGCAGAGGAGAGTGAGTGGGTAAAATGTCTTTTATATGAAGGAAAATACATAGTGACTGCTCACTGTATGAGTACAAAGAATCCCCACAGATAAGATTTTTACCCTCTGAAAAAATATGGTTTATTTCACTCAAATTAATTACAGACTAGTGGTACCATCTGGGTAATACCAAAACTCGTATAAGAATATATTTGCTGTTGATACTTTCTGTCTCATTCGGGTGCTGGTGGCAAAAGCATTCTCTTCTGCGCCGTAATCCGCAATGTATTTAAGTCTGTTTCGTTTGTCATTTTAAAAGGAATAAGCACGGGGTGGTAGGTGAAACGTCTCTTTCCCTCTTGCTTTTATGAACTGAGCAGGAAAGTGAGATGAATTGAAGGCAAATGCGAGAAATCTTTTCAACCTTAATTTGCCATCTGAGAATGATATGATTTAAGCACAATAAATGTGTGTGAATGCGTGTTGGTGAGGGAGAGAATCAGCAATTTAAATGAGTTTATTCACAGAGGGTGAGACATACAAAATTAAAAATCCTCAGTTTGTTCTGCTGTTGTAGCTTAACAGGGAAGTATGGAGTCTTTCAGATGTCTGAGGTTTTAGGGGTTAGTATTACTCCTGGAAAGGGGATTTATTCCATTGAACATGGCTTGTCATATTTCCATTTAGCTCAAAATACTACAGAGCTTATTATATGCGATATGGTTTTTATCTTTACCTGAACTGTGTGTAGTGTATGTGCACATTTGTCTCTTTTTCCTTTCTGCTTTTAGTCTCCTTCCTCTTCCCCCTTCTCTTCAGGCACTTGACTCTCTCCAGGATGATTTTTTAGCCTTTTGCCAATGCCTTCATCTTTGCAACAAGTACCCGCATTTCTCTCAAGCTGATGAAATTGATTTAAAGCTGAAAAGGTAAGATAAATGAACAAGAAATATTTTCAAATCACAATTGAAGATAAGAAGGAAAACTTCCTTCCTAAGATAATGGGGTTTTTGGAGCACTAGCAAATGGGAAATATGTATTTAGCTCTTGATATGGACATTCTACAGGAAGGACATGTATGAAAAGTGGGGGCTTTTTTACTGGCACAAAGAAGTCTTAACATAAAGATAAGGAAAGTGAAGTTCAGTCAACAAAATTTAGTCTTTCGTCCATCTGAGTACATGTAATTTCTATCAAAGTGGCTTTCTCTCTAGTATGGAAATGAGGGGGGTGTTAGGTTTACGTACACATTTTGGATTGAACTGTCACAAGCAGAGAGATTTGTTTTTAATGCTCATGCCTGCCTGCAGAAGTTGCAGGTAACCATAGTGTCTTAGGCACTTTTAAATTCCCTTCCCCAATCAGAGATTTTATGGGAGAGCTTATAAATAGAAACTCTATGAGAAGAGCAGAGAGGACTTCATGTCCTCTCGTCATCTTTCCCAATCTTATTTTTTAAATTTTGTGATTACATTCTCTTCAGTTGTCACAGATAGGTGAAATATTTCTTGCAATTTAGCATGATCAAGTTCCTCTCGTGGCCATCCCAGTGCATATAAATTGCTATCAATAGCTTCTTATAATTTCCAAGCCAAGCAAGTGGGGGATACAAAAGGACCTTGCATATGCTTCAACTCAAGTGCCAATTACACCTCTCTTGGGCAGCGTGGAGCAGAGGTGAGGGAATTGTGACCGGATCCCTCCATTATCCAGCAGCTCGGCTCGTGGGCTTGTCTCAAATTTTGGCAGCTGGAGGAGCTGCGATGGCAGGGCTGGCCCCAGCGGGCAGGGACACAATGCTGCAGATTTCTCTTGGCAGGATGGAGTTCGTTTATCTTTATGCTTCAGCTCGTGTTTCTGGGAGCTGGCGTTACTTTCCCAGGAGTGGGAATGGCAAAGCGATGTTTTCAGTCCCATTTTGGCTGTAATTTAAGCTTTTATAAAGCCAGGTTTTCCGAGGCCTCACATGGTGTTTCCGCCACTTGCT
>VXBO01007664.1:7927-66635 GCA_013400135.1 Rhinoptilus africanus | reverse complement strand
CCCCCCCCCCCGCCAAGTAAAGGTTATTTCTCACCACATATAAGTTTGAAAAGTTGATTGACGACCAATACTCAAAAGTTATGCTTCGTTTTAGTTAGGTAGCTTTAGGTGGATTTACCCAGAGCCTTCACTTTTGTATTTTCATTAGGTGGATAACTTTGTTTTTTCTACAGTTTTATTTACTTGGACACATCCAACTGTGTGCATACAAATGCAAGTTCAATTTAAAGGTATTTTAATTGTATAATGGTTTTAATTAAATAGAAATACTTAATATTTAAAATTTGACACTTATTTTTCATTTAAACTTAGTCAACAAAGGAAATTCCCCAAAGCTAGGGAATGAAAAGTTTCTGGTCACTGTCCCCCAAGTGTTTAAAGCTACTTTTTAAGGTAAGTTCCCACTCAAAATTGGCAAAGTAAGAGGCAGGTGCTTTGACAACAGTTTTTAATTTTAGATGTGTAATTGCCTTAATAACTGACCCAAACTGCAAAGTTTTTAAAAGTGTATGTCCTGGTTTGTATTACATTGTAAAGGAAAAATAATTTATCTTCCTTTTTACATTTCCACTGAATTTCTAACTTTTAATGACTACTAGTACCTGCTGTCTAAATTGAAACCAAACATAATGAAGGAAAGACTTTCTAAACAAGAGAAATTAGTTACCAAGAGCTGAAAAAAAAAGAGTTAGTTGAACATTTGTTTCATTGTAAAGAACAAAACCAGTATGTGTAGGTGTGGAACGCTCAAAAGTGTGTAATGGTTGTGTTGACGAGTACGGATATTTGCTTTGTAGTTTTACTTGCAATTATACAGCAGTACCTTTAATTCTTTATAAATTGCTTTGTTAATAAATATTTTAGCATAACAATACATTTAGGCCTTTTCATTGGTTGCTGATACGTCAAGTTTAATTTTTAGCAGATTTTCTTTTTTAAAAAAATTTACTGCAAATATCTGTGCTTCTATTATTTATTCATACTTTTAATGAAAGCAGAAAGATAGAAAAAGAGATACTCATTGGGTGGCACGCAACTAGTTTCAATACTAGGTTACTTTTTAGTTTCTTTAAAGTAGTTTGACTGACGATTGCCAAAAGAATGAAGTTGAATTTCCAATGGGCTTCATCAAGAAACTCTCTTGGAACAGACAGCAAAATGGATATTAAAACGTAGAGCATTGTGACATGATTGAGATTTGAAATGATAAGGCACGATAGTCAGAAGTTTCTTCAGCTGCAGGTTTGTGCTACTTATGTTTTGTAAAGTTGTTTTACCAAACCATTGGCTGAGCACATATAGTGCAGTATGGATTCCCTACCTGAAGTTACTGAAAAGTAGATTTCGGTAGTGATTAGTAGACTTAACGGCACATACTTTGACTTAAGATATTTGTTTACATAAGTGATCCATTTTTAAAATTACAGATTTATAATGCTAGTGGAGAAAACTAATTCTCAAGCACATAAAATGAACTTTGATGATCCCATGGTAACTGGAGAATTTCCTCCAAATTATTACCACACATTTATTCACCATACTAATATGAAATGTAGGTAAAAAAATCGTTCTTGCAAACTCATACTGTATTACTTCACTCTTACCTGTGCCTGTCATGGCTAAGAATGGTGTTGGTTTCCAGAACATTACTTTTTTGACTGTTTGGCACTCGGTTGTGTTTAAGTACGTGCTGGATTAAGTAGCTTAATCTTTGAGGTAGAGTGTTTGGGACCTTGGTACTGACTTTCTATTCTTGGTGCTGATGGTGCACAAGAACATGTCGTCCACTTCCCATTTTCCATATGTAAAATTTTTAGTTTTAAGTGTATTGCTTATTGACTTTGGGGTAAAGACTTTTCCAGCATGCTGCACCCAAGCTTCTCACACGCAGAAAAGGATACAGTGGTCATGTGAAATAATTGTTGTTCAGTTGAATGACACCAAGCTGCTACAGAACCCGTGAATGGGAGTTGGACTAGATGATCTCTAGAGGTCCCTTCCAACTCTGAAAGTCTAGGATTCTGTGAATGGGAAGCGAGTATAAAATAATAATATAGTCTACAGAGTTATTGGATTTTAGTGAGTTGTTGTGCTCGAGGGACTCCTGGCAGAGACGCTTTTGTCATGGTTGCTATAGAGTGAACTCCACAGCCCTCCAAAATGGTGGTAGCTAAATATCAAGAGACATTTCAAGGATGCCTGGTGCTATCAATTTGACCATGCAGTGATTAATGCAGCTTGTTGTACTCATTAAATTGAGAGATGCAGCAGGCTGAAGTGTACACTATTGATCCAGTCCTGGTAAAAGATATATGGAGGAAATATTAATTGTGATATTATTGCACATCGTAAAGCCATGTGCAAAGCGAACAGGTCTCTTAAGCTTTAGTATTACATAAACTGTATAAAGTGCTCCGAAACCAAAGCTACACTTATGCTTAAAAGCAGGGGAGCTGTTTTATAATGAAAACAAATTCTACAGCACAAATAATTACATTGTAAGTCACAGTTGTGATTGTTTCCTTTATACTGGGTGGATGTTATTCCAAACTTCCAAAGAAGACATAAACAGAAAAAACAACCTCTTGTTCTGTTGCAAATTGCAAGTGCAATGAGAAATAACAAAGCTCAAAAAGAAATATTGACTTAAACCCTTTTTCCTTTCCATCTGGCTTACAAAGGTCCACATCAGGCGGCTGCCACCTGATGTGACATTTCTTCTCATCCTCTGCCAACATCTGGCCTCACTGTGGAGCAGCGCTGGTGGCTAGAAAAGGTCAGTCGTTTTTGTTCCCTGAGATAGTGTCATTTTTCCCCTGGGCAGTGTCACCGTGTCTGGGTTGACACCGTGCCTTGGGAAGCCCGGCCGGGATGTGCGCTCCTGGGAGGTTTAAGTCACTGCTGTGCAGCTGTGCAACATCACTGTTGAACTAGTGAAACATGGGGGGATTTCAGTGTTCTCAGAAGGCTGTCTGAGTGCCTTAGAGTTTACACTGTTGTAACTGTACTTTATTTCAATTATTTCTCAGTCATTAGTATGCAAAGCTTAGCATCATTTCTTATTAACATTTAATTTCCAGTGAAGGAAGCAAAGGAAGCGCCTGCCACAAGGAAATACAGGTGGGGCCTAAAAATCATAGAACCATAGGACAGTTTGGGTTGGAAGGAACCTTAAAGTTCCAACCCCCCTGCCCTGGGCAGGGACACCTCCCACTAGACCAGGCTGCTCAAAGCCCCATCCAGCCTGGCCTTGAACCCCTCCAGAGATGGGGCAGCCACAGCTTCTCTGGGCAACCTGGGCCAGTGTCACCACCCTCGTCATGGCAAAATCTTGCCATGAGATTTTACTTGCTCAAATACAGTATGTTTTTCTGGTGCTTTACGGTGATTATGAAGCTAATGAAAATGGAAGTTGTTACATCCATCTGTCAAAAATATTACTTGCCTCGGAAAGAGGGTGTTGAGAATTGTGTGTGTCTGTCATGACCTTAGGAAGAATACATGCCAGCTTGTCAGCAAGCTGGTGGTTTGATAACTTCACCCGTGCCAGAGCACGTAGTGTGGAGCAAGAGTTGTAACAGGAAAAAGGTGAAATCTGTTTTCCTCCAGGTTTCATGTTTGCAGCCGTAAGGACACAAGAGTGGGTGCTGCTGTATGGGCTGTTCCTATTGATGCAGGCTGTTAACTTCCCTGTTTACCTAAATGAATGGCACAATTTGCAGAGTGCCTATCAGTGTTCACAAATTTGGAATTGTAACGTTGGATGTTTAAAGTCATATATTCTACATATTACCAGTGTCACAGGCAAGTGTTGTGTTATATTACTACAATTTGCCTTTTGTTGTAAAACTTCTCATTCTTCCATGCCAAGAGAGAATTCACTCTCTCTATCCAGTCCCTTCATGTTTCCTGCTGTAACTTTGACTGCTTTGTTGCCACGGCAACTCTGCTGTGAAGCATCCTTCCACTGCATTATTGCTATTCCTGTAACTAAGGAGTACATCAAATAAATTAAACTTGTCAATCACATCTAAAAAAAGATATTGAAGATGTTTCATGTCCGTTTCCAATATTGCAGCAGACAGATAAAGCACTAGTTCTAGACTGCAATCCCTGCTTTATTTTCTTGGTCCTCGTTATTTGTAACAGATGCGCTGAACCTGGTGGGAAATATTTGGTGGCTGAAAATAGTAACTTCCTCTGGATATTAAAAATGCTGTCACTCTCACATTCTTTACTGGCAAAAATGTCCTTTTAATTTTTTTTTAATGTATTCCTAATCACAGAAGTAAATATGTTCATCAGTTTTCAATCTTTAGTGCTTAAACTGTCATGTAAAAGCAGTTACCTTCTGTGTGTCTGGGCCCTAATTTGACGACCAGATATAGAACAAGACTTCTCAGTCTCTTGCAAGTTGTGCTCTATCTATTCCCTGCAAACATTAATTTTTTTTTGTAAGGTGTCTGTCAAAACCTGTAAACATTCTTTCCAGTCTGGCAGTCCATAGAAAAGAAAAAGAACAATTATCCTTTCAGAGACTTGTCTAGAAACTATCTGGTCAGTGAATGTGGCTGACATACCACAGTTATATACTGAGGTGTTTTGTATACAGCAGGAAATGACAAAAATAGGAAGTGTGTTATTTCTTTAAGACACTGTTGCAGATAATTACTTGCTGCCATTTTATATATACTTCATTTGTTCAGTGAGGCGTTTATTTTACTTTTGTCATACTCTAGAAAATAAGGAATATGAAAAAAGATTTTTGCACCATCATTCTTTAGCTAAGGATAATATAATTTTAGAAAAATGTAACCTACTGCAAATCATATTTACTATTATAAGCCTGATAGCTGGAGGCTTTTGGTGTATTGTTTGTAACTCCCAATCTGAGGCTGTGCTGAACACGATGTAATTTACTACAAGTCCGTGTAACCCATGGGAGGGGATACAAGGAATTCCAATATTCCCATCAACCCTAAATTGGTCTGTAACAATATTATCTGTTTCTATTTTCTTCTGAGGAAAAAATAACAACCCTTAAACAGATTTTTCCCTCATGCAAGCAAAGTCTATTGGCTTCCAAAGTTTGATTAATGTGTTTCTGGTACGATTTCCAAATTAAAAATGAATAAAGGTGATTTTAGAATTCAATAAAAGTCAAAGCCCATGTTTTTCTTCAGAATAGCATTGTCTCTTCTTTGTGGTGGTTGTGAAGCACTGCTGCTTCCTGTAAATTCGACTGCTCGTGTGATGAAGTAGTGTGTTTCTGGCGCATTAAGTAGATAAAGAAATGTATTAGAAATTTATTGAAAAAACATAAGAATTATCTTTTTGACTGTGAGGATTTTGCAAGTGATTATGTTTTCAAATTCAGGCACTGATGGAATTTGGCTGACTCCTGCCTTACAGGTTATAAAACTTTTCCCCAGGTCTGAAAAGCCTATTGGTAAGTAACAGTGGAGATGCTTGCGCTGGTAATTACTGTGATTTCTATTTTGTTAACGATTGCAAGAAGGCAGGTGGGTAGAATATATTTTCTGGACATTTAAACATACTGTCTTCTCCACTAGGGACAAATATAGCTATCAAAATGCATCCTGAGTAATCTGTTTATATAAGAGAACGACTCTTTAACAGGTAATGAGTATTTTCCTTTTATAGGCTGGGCAGAGTAGTGAAGTCAGCTCTGACTGTTATTAAAGCAGCAGGAGCGCAGCAAGCCTCACAGATGTTGAATTTCTCCCCTGCAGAGAAGTTTTTCTTCATGTTGTCCTGCCACTGGGGTTTGGTTTTGTACGTGGGCTCAGTAAACCTTCCTCTAAGAACAAGTCTCAGCTACCTGGAAGACACCAGACTTTTCCATTGCTCAGGATGGATTTGTAAATGAAGGCAGGGCAAAATCTGAACCAATGTTTTGAACTGGTATGAATGTAATATTGCAGCAAAGATTGTTCCTCTCTCACCACAAAGTACAACTTCAAGCATAGGTTTTGATGTACTCATTTGATTGCTTTTATTCTGAACAAGCCTGACAGAACCATGTAAACTGTGAAGTGCTAAATGTAGAACAGACAACAACACATAACCTTCTCCTCCCTGGGGAACTGAAGAATGTCTTTTGTCTCAAATTCTCCAATAAAATGCTGCATTAATACCAGTTTGTGACAATGAACAATATTCCTGCTGATCTCTAGAGCCCCTGCAAACCCTGAAGCAGGGATTATGCATTCTATTCAATGCCACAGAAAGTTTATTCTAAAATAAGCTATTTTCTTTTATCAAAGGAGTTGATAAGAAATACAATAAGCTATGATATAGCCGCTATCATAATAAGGAATCATGCTCCTGGAAGCCTTCTTTAAACCAAAGTGTTATAAAAATCTTCTTCCCCCTAGACTAAACAAACAATTAACAAATTCTGTGAAATAAGTGACAGCTCTGCAAGCTCTCATGGTGCTCCTGGGAAAAGGAATTTAGGTTTCCTGTAGCTCAGAGCACGTATAAAAATAATTCAAGGCAAGGAATGGAAAAGTATGGGCAGAAGTTTCAAGACAAGTTATATCAGAGCAAATCCAGTCTCCCTAATGTAACTGGTATATCACCATCATCAGAAGTTAGAGGTTTCCTAATTCTGCATTGCTAGCATAGTTAAGTATATCTGCTGTAAAAGAGAGAGGACAATTTCTGCCCATTATCTCTCTTGTTTGTGTCGTCTTTATGGGAAAGGAGATGCTTTTGGGGGGGAATTTGGACAATACTTGGGAACTGTAAACTGATTTCGATATATCATTGGATAAGGATGTTGAAGGTCACACCAGGGGGTGTTTCACAGCAGGATCAAGCAGTATTTAACTCCCAGAATAGTCAGGGGTATGTTGTCGAAGAAATTTGTCTTGCCTTAAGAGCCATTTGAGAACCTGAGTCAATCTTTGATGTAAAAAGTAATTTTAATACTATGTTGGTTCTATTGCAGCTTTGTCCTATTTTTGTCAATCTTTGTTTTTGAAAAAAATGCACTAATTTAAATTTTACCTATCAATAATGCTGAACCGTAGGAGTCTGTCAAGCTGTAAAACGCTACATGTGTGCGACCCTTTGAACTGTGACACTGCTTCACTCATGTGGCACTTCAAATAATTCAAGAATAGGCAAAAGCTGCCTCTATAGGATATAATTTATTAAATTAAACAATGGCAGCTTACAGGTACAGGAACACAGCTATTTAAAGGTACTGTTAAATTGTTCTCTTGGCCGCTGGTACAACTTTGGCTACACCCTCCTGGACAATTTCTGGGTGGATTTTGATAGTTAATATGAGCATCCCCAATAGGCATATTGGATGTGTCCAGCTCATTGCTGGAGATTTACTAATTTCTGAATGGAGCACTCCAGAGGATTTGGCGCCAGTGATAGAGAACGGCTCAAAGTATTTTTTAATTTATTAGTACAGAGGTAGCCAACGAACAACCGGGGCTGTTGTGGGGACCTTACATTGCCAGGTGTTCTTCTGGAAGAAACATCTTCCTGTGACCAGTGTTAGTCAGGTAACTCTCTCACACATAATGAGGTCCTGGAGAAAATATTAGAGTCCAAAAAGGTCCTATGGGAACATTGAAAAATTAGTTGATGAAAGATGTGGTTTTACGTATTTTAGTAATTACTTTTACTGATGTTCAAATCATGACCCAGGTTGATGCACTCTTTATACCACAGACTGATCTGAATCAAGTTCTTTACCTAAGAGACCTAAGAAAATCTTGGTTTTGCATGGTTTTGATGATTTTTAGAAACAATTTCAAATAGAACCTTTTTAAGGCAGTTTCTTTTTTTTTTCTTTTTGTATATGTTTTTGTTTTGTTTAAAAAATGTATTTGTAGCTATTCTGTGTGCCTGTAACCCCTCATCCATTATGGCAGGAGTTCTTTCTGCAGTCCCCTGTGTTTTCCAGTCATGGCCCATGCTTGTTGTAAGAAGGAAACCATTTTTCCCTGGGAGATTCTGTAATTAAGTTTTCAATTTGTTTATGTATTTCTTTTTACATCACACATTACTAGAACTGCTCAGGAATTATTATTTTTCTATGAAACATGCTTTGTGAGAAATGTTTGAATTATTGAAACCAGACCTTTTCTTGGGAATGTTCCAGTTATGGGAGGGGGAGGGAGAAAATTCATCAAAAAAGACATCTCTGGAACAGATTTAGCAGTCAAAAAGAAAACAGGCAGAAGAGAAGGAAAAGACCATCTCTAAAGTAACATGCAATCTGGCACCTACAGCATTTTTCTTCTGTATGTAAGAAAATGGCACAGTAAGGACAGGAACCAGGTCACTCACAACGACATGCAAATATCCTTTGCTTGTAAAGGAATAATATGTTTTTCCTGTTTGGGGTTTGGTTTTGTTTGTGCTTTTGGGTTTTTTGGTGCACGAAAATTTTGGGAGGTCTCCATTTCATCTGAGCGGTGATAGGAAAGCTTCCGAATTTTCAAGAAGTTGCTTGGAATGGTAAAGTAGTTCTATTAAAGCTTTAATCACTACACAATCTGTTAAAGGCATTGTACCTTAATGATCTATCTCTGCAGGAGCTGTAAAGTACTTTGAAAAATCAGATTTACAATAGAAAATTGTTGCATTCAGTGCAAACTCATGCATCTCGCAGCCAAGGAAGCAGTCTTGCTGTTGAAATAACAACTAATAGCCACTTTTGTATTACCTTCAGGTACTTGTAACACGTGTCTGACATCTGTCTCACGACTATGCTCTTTCATATTCATCCTACATCATTAGTTCTGATGGGTCCTGTAAAGGTCTTTGTATTTGATTAAAATATGTGCAGGTGATAATCAGATGCAATACCAGAGTGGAGTATTTAGGGTTAATATCTTTAACGCGCACCCCATAGCACTAGGGAGTCCTCCTCGGAAGGTGACTTCAGTCTTCCTTCTCTTGGTGTGGGTTATCCCCAGTTGTGGCAATGCTAGTTTGGAAGATGCTGAAAACATGGGATGCAGTAAAAGTAGGTAATTGCATGACCTTGTTAGCTTTCAAAGGAGCTCTAAGCATAACTACAGTAACTGTCAGAAACTGAGAAGAGCAACTGCGAATGCCTTGCATATTCATGCCTTGTACTCGAATCTCCCCTTCAGGTAAATCACACACCAAGATATATTCTCTGTTTAAACTGGCATAGGTGGACTTTCATGAAAGTACTGAGAACAGGCTGCATTAGGGAAACATGATATAAAGATGAAATTCTTCCATTTGGCTTATTAGAGGAATTTTTGAGAGGTTTGCTGAATTTGACAGGTTTACTGAAGCTGTTTTTAACTTTAAACAATTAAAATTTAAAATTACATAAAACAAAATTAAAAATTAAAAAAAAATATTTTTAGAGGTTTGCTGAAGCTGACCAACACTATGCAGTACGGCAGGCACTTAGCTTTCTGCTAGGGGAAGCTTTTGCTGTAGGATTTGGGAGGATGGAGTGAGAAAGGAGGAAGAAGCCAATGTTCTAGTGCAGCAGAGATTAACTAAACAGTTATCCAAACCAACCTGACAACTGCTGTGTCAAAATAAACAAATTGAAAAAAAACTATTTGAGGACTAAAGCATGTGACCTTGCCCTTATCTGTAAGAAGGTAAACTAAGGGTATAGCTTCTTTTAGCAAGGGATTTAATAAATACTGTTTTGGTAATTTCCTTAAAGCTATTCTTAGCTAGAAGCAAATAGTGTCCAAGGTGTCCAACTCTGATTAAATCCTGTGTTTAGGAGGTTTAACAGTTTTTACTAGGCTACAAAGATATGCCTGTGCAAGCGGTATCTTGTCCATTTGATCAGCCTTGATCCAGAGAGCGTGTACTGGAACATGTAGCTGAGGGCAGATAAAGTTCCCAAAGGTGCAAAGTCACTTAGGGGTTGCCTTCCCTTAGATTTCACTGAGATTTTGGCACCTAGATTATGTCACAGGCATTCAGAATTGTTGCAGTTTCACAAATAGTACAGTTTTAAATTAGTTTAGTTACACCAGTGGAAAAATATGAGTTCTGTTTAACTGTGATTTACCCTGAGTTAAGAATTTAAATCTAGCTATACCTTGCTAAGCAAAACTAAAACCAGTGTTTTAGAAACTATTTATAGTAAAATGTGACTGTAAACTAGAACTGAAAATTTAGATATGTTTGGTGTTTTAAAATTTTTGCTAATAATGTCAAGAGATTTTTAGTCTTCAAAAATGTTAGGAAACTTGTAATGCGGAGCTGCGCTTGAATAACTAGAGCTTTTCTCAGCTCAGAGCTTTACCCATTCAGTCTCTCTCTCTTTTTTTTTTTTTTTTTTAAAAAAAATAGCAGAAAACCACTTTGTTCCTGGGCAAAGCACTTGTGCTGACTGGGTAGTTAATGAAGATGTTAAACACCACCAGCCCCAGAATTGATCCTGTGGAGTACCCCAGTAGTGACTGGTCTCCAGCTGGACTGTGCGTCACAACCCTTTGAACCCGCGCTCTGGCCAGTTACCAGTCCAGCTCAATGGCTATTTATCTGACATACCACCAGTTTGTCAGTGAGGATCCCAGTGGTCAGCAACATCCATCACTCTCCTCTTACCCACCAAGCTAAGCCCTTCTCTGTAGAAATAAGAGCAACAGCCACACTCACATTACCAACTTGGATTTGGGGTTTTTTTAAGTCCACTTGGTTGTGTCCTCACAGGCTGATGTGATTACAGGTGGCAGACAAGAACAAATTAACATCTGTTCACTGCAGTTTCTCAGATTGTTTCTAATCTCACACTTTTTTTACCATGATAGTCACCTTAACGAATGTCACTGGTTTTAGTAGAAAAAGACCGCATTGTGACAAGCAGTATGACTTCATATATATTATCTATCGCATATGCATCTTTGTCTCACACTGTTCTTAAAAGCTTACTGTTGTCTTGATGCTAATTAAAGTGCAATAATTTTAATGGATTTCAGGTTGAACTGCACCTCTATTTTGAGCTTAACCCCGTTGTCAGTTGTGTAAAATGCTGCCAAATGTTAACGGCGAAGGCGGAATTTTTTCTTCAGCAGGTGTTTGTGTATTGAATGAATCAAAATCTTGTGGGGGAAAAATAGCAGATCATAGATGAAGTGAAAAAGCTGTGATTGTCAGCATACATTTTATTTGCCACTGCATCAGAATGGATGGCTGAAAGGAGGGAATGAATGGCAAATAAAATGTATACTGACAATCATATGTTTTTTCGCTTCATGTATGCTGAAAATCATAGTGTTTTCATTTTGTAGCTCTTGAGTTTATCTGTGCCAGCTTTATGTTCTTACAGTTTTTGTGTGTATTATGCATAAAACACACTGAGGAAAGCCAAGGCTTTTGATACGGGTCATCCAGGGCAAGGGGACTTTCACACTATAGTTATCATGATGTAAAGTACTCCCAGTCACTCTCATTCAAAGCTAATTTCTTCTAAATCTGTCATCAAGGAATTATGCCCAAATATGTACGTTTGGCTCTGCATGGGGCCCTGTGAAAGTCACCTATTTAAATTTCATCCATTTCTAATGCCCTGAAATATGTTGGAATCCAAGGCAATAGTTGTGATACATTGCAGGGAATGTCTTCCTCTCTTATGTTTGTTTACTGTTGTTCAAGTGTTTGTTACTGCAGAAATACTACAGTTCATTATTACTCAGTGCCTTAGTCTCGCGATCGAACTGCACTGGTGTTGCTGAAGTTTCTTGTTTCAAATGTCAGATGATACAGATTTTTATTTTTTTTTTAAATTTAGTTTAATTTGGGACTCCTGTGTCCTTGTGAAAATGCAGCTTGGATAATAATATTAAGTTGGTTTTTACATTAACTTTCCCTTATAGCCTTATAGTTTCTGCTGAGTGCAGCTTTTTTTTTTTTTCCCTTGTTTGCTGGCAGTACTGTGTATTGCTGGGAACTTGCCAAATGTAAATGCAGTTTATAGTTGGTATTTGTAAGCAGTCTTGGTTCTGCATGAGAGGAAGACGTTAAATGCGTTCTGGACCATTTGTTCCTCCTCGTTAGGTAGGCAGATGCAGTGGGACACTTTGAAGCATGATCTTAGGGATGTAAAATGGAAAGTAGAAGGTTGGTTAGATAGGTAACAACACTTAGTTCAGATGGTACCGAAGACATTGAAAGGTATATCTAGCAGTATCTGTCAGAGTGTTGGAGAAGAACAATTTTCTTGTCTGCTTGTCTGTCACATATGACCCAAAACATACTCAGGGAATACAGAGCACACTACATTATGAAATCTAGCTTTCATAACATCTCACTAATGTGGATCGTTTGACATTCAAAAATTCATCTCATAATTGAAAATCGAAATCATCATCTTCTGACATTTTACTGTACTTCCCAAACTTGAGGGAGAGTCTGTGTTTGGTGTATCTCTGTGAATGTAACATCTGAAATAAAATCAGGAGCAATGAGTGAGCCTCAGTAGCTTTTAATGAGCCATGCAACTGGGCAGCAGAGTCCAAGTCATGTCCTTGACTGTGACCTCAGCAGTGCTTTTAGGAAGTTTGGCCTTTGTCAGTGAGTTGGTGGGATGGGACTGATAACGCTCAGAGCAGGGCTGAAAACAACAAACCATGCGGACAGCTCTTATTTGTAGGTTTTCTTGTGTTCAGCTATAGCTGTGGAAGCCCTCTCATGGGAGATATTCATAAGACTGGAAAAAACACTCACGTATGTACCATACTGAGATGATCCTTACACCTGCCCATGAAACGTGAGCAAAGAAACCTTCTTGAGACCTCTGCCCTACACATGAGCAGAACAAAAAGTGTAAAGAAATCATAATAGGTTTCCATTTCCTTAGGCAGCCTCTGTCATAGCTGCAGGGATTTTGGTATGGTCTCCAGGAGATCCCACTATAAAGCACCAGGTCAGATGCTGTTTGTGCTATTTAATCAAATCTTCCTTAGATTGTCTTTCTTGAGTAGGACTCAGAATTAGGTAGAATTAGGGTGTAGATACCTGGGCAAAGCTGGAAGCTACCGATGCTGTTACACTGTCGTGCCGCTCGGTCCTGGCATGGCCGCGTCTGCTGAGGCTCTGGTTCTGTAGTCACGCATGGACATTTGCTCTTAGAGTGAGAGGATCAGAGTGCTAAATCAGCTTTTTATACTTTGAAAACCTTTCCCAGATGTGCTCTGTCATGTGCTTTCTGATTTCTTAGATTTCGCTTTCCCATTAGAACATACCCATAAGCTGCTTAAGATTTTCCTGAAGCTGACTCTGATCTGATGAGTTCTTCAAGTTAGGAGCTTTCCTGAATGACCAAAGACTTAGATACTTTTAGACCAGCAAACAGATTTTAGATGACCATCTCAAAACCTCAAGGGTTTCCTAAAACTAAGAGAAGGCTGGCAAATATGGGGCAAAAAACAGCAATAGGAGAAGTAATTTTCCTGCTCTTCAGGGCTTTTAAATTTATGTATATGCAACCTTTTTCCCTTACTATGAATTTCTGATGTCTCCTTAATTGCATAAAAGAGGCAGAATATTTTCTTCTCTAATCTTTGCAAGTTCATCCTGATGAAGTCGATTAGGCACTGATTTTTGATAATGCTAATGTTCTCTCTCTCTTTAAATGTCACTGTTTGCTGTGAACTGCAAAGACTGTACTTAAGGACACTAAAATCAGACATGTCAATTGAACTTTGCATTCAGAAGTCTGTCCCAGCAAAATCTCAGGTGAATCTCCTTAAAATTCCAGCTATTTTCTCCATAGAATTTTTCAAATGACTATATGAAAATGGACATGCTCAGATTCAAAACACTTTTAATTGGGAAACAACCTACCCACTACATTAACACTGCTTAACTTTATATATTGATTTCTAACCTCAATGCCATTGGTTGGCTAATGTATACTAAGGTTACAAAATGTGAAACATTATTCATTTTTAATAACAAAAGCATTACTTCTCAATGGCAAAAAGGACATAAAAGAATCACCTTTCATCCCCAGTATTTAGAAGTTAAGGCCTTTAAAGTAAGATGTATGATTATCAAAGGTGAAAAGTGTTTGACTTTTTTTGCATAAGACATCTAAAATATTCATTCGGTGCCAGAAATGCTATCCAGTGGAAACATCAAAGGGAGCAGGGCTCATTAGGAGGACTCTCCTGACTTTGACGCATGCTTCCAACATGCTGAGGAATTTTCAGAGCAATGTGAAGGGATTTATCATCCTGGCGCCCAGAAATGTCAGTGTGAGCCGCACAGTTAAATCACTGCAAACTGCTTTGAAATTCCCCTGCGTATTTAGGGAAGTTTAATTGGGATGGAAAAATACTTACTGCAAACATCAGGATAATGCTTTCCCTCAATCACTTTGTGGCATTATTGTGTGACAAGGTTCTTTCTTTTTTCTGGTATCAAATGTCTCTGATACCAGATATACCAAAGGCCTCACTGCTAAGAGCAGGTATGCTGGCATACTTAGCGCTCCTGTGGGTTACAATGCGGGTTCCTGTGTGTGAAAGTGTGTCTAAGGAATTGCAGTCTGTTATTACTTCTGCTGTATTTTGAGAAGTTCTCCTAAGGAAGCACCAAAAGCGATATTTAGCTTGGATAAATTAGTTAAAAACATATTGTCTTCCTAAGGTGCTTATCTGGCCTTTATTGGATTAGGTTTTGCGCACATAATTCTTTTTCATAACACCCTTGTCAGGTAGGGCCGAGCGGTGGTGTCTCCATTTTAAAGAAAAAAAAAAACCTCCTAAGAAATGAAAGGATTAAGGATGATTTTTAAAATATTTTTTTCTTTTCAAAAAAAGGGAGACAGTTTCTTATTCACAAGTGCCTTAGTAGAGCTTGGCAATTGATTAATTTGCCCAATTCCCCGAGTTTAAGACTAATGAAAGTTGCAGCAGATATGGCTTACTCTGAATGGGAAAACTGATCTCCTCTTTCATGCTCTCTGTTTGCTCTGTGCTTCCACAGCTTCTCTTTGACTCGCCACGTCTGACCTGAAGAGGGGAACCAAAGGAAAGATGCAGGGGAGGCCTGAGCTTTCAGAGCTGTAGCTGGGAGAAAAAAACACAAAGCAAAAAGGAATGGCATTAGCCACTGAGTTGCAGGAGAAGGTATCTTTCATAGATACCTTTTTTTAACTAACACAGAGGTCTCCTGTGGATGTGGTGTTTTGTTTTCTGATTTAACCTTTAGCTTTTTTTTTTGTCCTAAAGGGTTAAACCGCTCCAAACGTAAGCACAAATATTTGTTTTAGAGCAAATATGTCATTTGATGCAGGTTTTTATTTGTTAGCTTTCATACCAACTGCCAATGTGTTGTCTTAGGTGAACCTCACATAAGAACTGAGGCACAGAAGGAACTGAACCATGAAAAATCAATTATCGACCGAGACTTGTCCCAGCAGTGCCTGGTGATGGGAGTAGAGGCAATATAAGAAAAAAACCCTCTTGTTTTTCCTGTGAGGGTGGTTAAACACTGAAACAGGTTGCCCAGAGAGGGTGTAGAGTCTTCCTCCTTCAAGATATTCAAAAGCTATTTGGACATGGACGTTGGCAACTGGCTCTAGGTAGCCCTGCTTGAGCAGGGGGGTTGGACCAGGTGACCTCCAGGGGTCCCTTCCAACCTGAACCATCCTATGATTCTGTGAATAAAGGTATGTAGACCCTGTGCTGAAGATGCTCCACATTTTAATGACAGAAAAAATGGTGTACGATCTGCTCCTAGCGAGGTAACTCATTAACTTTAGAAGTGCTAATGTAGTATCCTGTTGTTACTATAGGAACCCAAAGGCTTTACTGGGAATAAATGTGACAAATATATAATCTTTGCAACATAAAGCTGCACATTTTTATATATGTATGGCTATCAAAACTGGTCTGCATTCTACTACCTCAAATCCTACTGAATTAATTAATTTTTAATTTAAACAAATAGTCCTATTTTTCTTCACAAATCCTATTAAGGAAGGATAGGACAGAAGGATAGTTGGCTCAAAGTAATAGCTGAGAACTATCCACTGCAAGAAGCTTTGATCTGTGAGGGGGACTCTCCCTGTTGGGCATGGTGGTAGAGCACCCTGCTGGACCAGTTCCTGCATTTTGGATGTTCCATGAAACAAAGATTCTTCCTACTTGTGCCCATCAAAAATTTCTTGGCAATTTTCTCACACAACTAGAAATGTACTACTAGATTTCGAGTTAATAACACCTGAAACTGTAGCTTTGTTAAATCTAACCAGCGACATTATTAATTTGAGCTCTCTTTGAGTGAAAGGTGCTGCATCCATGCAAAAGCATCATTGCTCTGAAAACTGGCTGTTTACCTGCTGGATTCAAACTTCCTGTGTGTTTTTCTATTTAAAACAGAGAACAACTCTGCAAATTCTTGCAAGTGTCAGCAGTTTCCATGGATTTAACTTTTCTCTGTTCCTGGGAAGATGAGATTCCCTTTCTAGAGGCCAAAGAGAATGTAATCTTCTTCCTATATTAAAAAGCTGCTGCCAGCTCTTTGTGGATCCTCAAACTAGAGCTATTAGAGACGGTGAAAGCTCACCTTTAGTCCAAGAGAGCTGCAAGAGTTTCCCGCGTGAGTGATTTATTTCAAGAAATAGCTATTAGCCTTGTACTAGCCCTTATGCCACATATAAGCTTTGCTATAGATAATTTTGTGTGTTTGGTAGACTGCAGTAACTACTTGGGATGAACGTCATGAACATGCCCTGTGAAATCAGTAACGTTTCCAGACGCGGGGAGGATTCTGGGGAGACTGACAGAGCTGGCTACAGTTCATCAGCTCCAAAACGCTTTCTGCAGCTGCATACTTCCAAGACAACTTGGACTAGCCGGGGTGACAGAGAAAAGTTTCCAAGGAAACTAGGGATCCAAGTCCACACAGCCTTTGTGGCCTTTCAACAAGCAGCTAACAGGAGCTGAGGTCTTGATGTTGTTATAATATTCTGTGGCTTCTAATGCTGTTCCAGGCTGAATGGCTGCCACACACGGAAAATGTGCTTAGAGTTTCATCCTTGGCACTGTAACATTTCCTGCCTATATCGCACCCCCTAGGTCATAAGGGAGCTAATAAATCATACCCTAAGTGTAAAATTTGCAACTTAGTGTATCTCTTGAAGGATTTTGAAATCTGGTCAATGTGTGGTATAAGCAGGGGAAAAACAATTAAAATTAAAGGAAAATGTTATAGGGTTGATTTTTTTACACTGAATTTTAATTTGAAATATGCACACTATGCACTTACGTACTGCCCTACATACTGTCAGAAGAAAAGATGTGTGTATAGAGTAATTCAAGCCCCTATTAAAAAAAAAATAATCCATCTCAGCTTTTCTGTGATTCTGCTGTTCTCAGGGAGATCTAGTTTATTTCCTTAGTATCGCAGCTATTATCAGGACTCAGAATCAGTCAGTAGATCAGACTAAAGGTCCTGTTATCCATAAACAAAAGGAAGTGAAGTAGTTCATATAATTTTGATCAAATTGCTGTGCTTTCTTATTTTTTCAGTTGCTTGTGCATAGTGTAAAATAATCAGTTGTTTCTGAAATTTGCCTGTATCTCATCATGTTGCAGTCACATCAGGGTCTGGCCAGAGGCAGTGCTGCAGAAGATATGAATGAAGAGAAGGCAGGTGTGAACAGTAGTAGAAAATTCTATTATCAAAGACATAGATAGGTAGGATAAATTCTGTGTGTAGTGAGCCTTCTTGCAGCTGCTTCTCATTTCATTCTTAGTGAAATGTTTTAGCTTGTTGAGGGAAAAGTACATCTGACAATCATACCAGTGTCTTGCGGGTGTTGTGTGGAAGGATCGTATCCCTTGTAGTGTTTTCTACATGGCTTTATCACTCATAGGGTCACCCAAGGAGCTCTGCGCCAATACAAAGCAAGGCATTGCAGAAAACATAAGTAGACGATGTGAAAGAAAATGCAAACAAAATAAAATCTGTTTTGTGCAAACTGTTTGTGCACATGCAGGTTTGAAAAGTGTATTCTCTGTAGGACTGCTACAATTAGTTTGACATCTTTCTAAAAGGTTTTTAGCTTTGTGTGATAAACATTGCATCTGCTTTTTTTAAACTGGCAGTAATACTGTTCTGTGTTTGAAATGCTGCTATACATTATGAATGTTCCTAATCATCTCTTCAGATGGAATTTCAACTTATTCTGCTTCAGCTATTAAAATGGGAGATCAAACAGAATTTTGAGGGCCAGGATCACTTTTAAAAGAATATCCTTGTCCATATGGCACGTTCAGATACTACAGTAATGACTGTTGGAGTGATAGATGTTTAAACTGTTAAGCATACTTAGCTAAAACAATGTCTTTTGTTGAGTAAAAACATTCTTCCTCTAAAACTGTCTTATATTGTGCATTCTACAATGGAATATAATAGAAATTGGGAAAAAAGGCTATTAAGTCAATCCAGGCCAGCATTCCATTGAGGCACTATTGTTTGCTGCATCGAAGTTTTTAGCTCTAATTGGAGCTAGTTTTCAATTTCCCATACAATGGGGTTTCAGCTCCATCCCTTGGGAGATTATTTCACAGCACAATAACTCTGCTGAGATGTTTTGCTGATATCTGGCCTAAATCTTCCCTCCTAATTTCATCCCATTGTTGGCTGTTATAGCCCTAGGTATCACCCTAAACAATTCCCCCTCTTCCTAAGTGGTTGGCTTGTCAAATATTTCTGGACAACTACATTCACACTTAGTACAGCTGTTACTTGGTTAGTATCTAATCTTAAAAGTCCTGTATAGGTTTGTGCTCAGTCCCCTTAAGCTTTCTGTGGTTAATCTTTTTTCATATTTTTTTAAATTCTTTTTTTTTTCCTTCCTCCACCCCACCCCAGAAAAGGATAGCAGATATTCGACAGCTACTAAGCAATAGCATCATCTGGAGTGCATTACAGAACCTTACAGACTGGTGCTGTCACACCACTCGCTGAGCTGTCTATGGGTGCACTGGCTTTAGGTTTTTTTGCCCTGCCATGTTGCCATTTAAGTTGAACTGCAGATACGCTCTTCTTCTAAAGTTCTTTTTCTCAGGCTTACTGATTTCCAAATCTTTCTTTCCCATTGCAGTTCTGGGTTGGTTTTTTTTTCTTATTAGCAAATACACACAATTAAATGAACAAGTGTGTCTTGAACTTTGCCCTTTTCAGTTTTTCTGGTGTCTCACTGTAACATGGATGAATAAATTAATATTTGTCACTTTACTCTGTTCTTCAGTACTGCTGAAATGTTTAGGATTCTGACATCAGTTGATACAATAAATAAAACAGTCTTGTGATGTGTCACTAGATAGATACTGTAGAGTAAGGCAGAGTACTACATGGTAATGAGAACTATCTTGAAAGTATTAGTGAGGCTACTACTTTTTTATCTTTCCAAATAATTCCCCTCTAGAAAACTGTGACTTTTGGAAGATAGAAATACAATTAAGTCTATAAATGGAAATTATACAAGTTTCGTATCCCTTCTGATTTAATATAAAGTGACTTTTTTGGATTTTTGTTTTGTGAGTCTTGCAATATTTCTCCACTTGCTGGAGGCATTTGACAATATAAGAATCTTAGCTTTAATTTTTAAAAGAATTGCCCTTTCAGGCTTAATTGGCTGCAGCGAAAAGTTGAAAATATGACTCAGGAGTTTCCAAAAGCACAGATAATTCCAAAATTTAGATAAGAGGACCTGAAGCCTTTATTTAATCTTAATTTACTGATATTTAAGCAAGTGTCCATATTATTTATGTTGACGTGTGCTTTAAAAATTCTTCTATCTGACTTCACAACTACGTGAGTGTTTGTGACTGTCTTCTAGCTTGGCTTAGAAGTAAGTAGGTGGCTCCAGAGCTTTTATGGTGTGATCCTCTTTTTTTTTCACAAAAAAAGTGACCAAATTCTTACACTGAAAGTGAAAGTAATCAAACAGGAGACACGATTTTGTCCCCAGCACAGCTTCCAGTCACTTTGATTTCTGAGGATTTATTTCTGATCCTCACTCAGACTCCTCAGGCTATTTCTTCACATCTTTCTGTAGTGTTAATTCTCAACAACATGCCTCTTCTTAGGTCAGATAGAGATAGAAAGCCTCTAAAATGGTCACCATGATGGGATGATAGCAATATTTTAGGTAGGTTTGTGTCTCAGTGTGTCCTGTAGCTGACCCACTCCACCCACCTTGTCTCATGAAAGGCTCTCATATATTTTCAGTTGTTAACCATTCCCCCCTCCTACTTTACCTCTGGGATGAGTCGTGCCATGGCAATTTTCCCTGGCATTGAGATTAGGTGAATAACAGAATAATTTGGTAGACCAGAAAAGTATGTTTTTTCCTCTTTATATAGCACATTTGAATATATACTCTCTTTTTACAAGATGGTTTACTGAATAGTGAACTGAAATAAAAAGTTTTGAGCATGTCATAAAATGAAGTGCTAGATTACAGCATATGATGTTCCAGTAATGTACATGTTCCTCCACATACTATTGTGTATTTTGCACACAAACTATAACTTGCATGCAGTGATAACTATATGACATACGTTGTGTTGTGTTTCTAGAGAAAAGTTCTTATGAACATCTACAGCAGCTTGTGTTATGTATTGCAATTTTCTCAGGTGCTTTATCGATTTTCTGCAGCTTCATTTTTAAAGGACATTATGGCATGGTAGAGGTAGTTCTCTAAGGCTGCGATTACCCTATCCCTAAATATCCAGAAGCATGAACTATTCTCAGGTCTGTCAGCTTCCACTCCTGAAGCTGTGGGGCTGTCAACTATAGACAGGAAAAAAAGACATGTTGTAATAGTCATGATCCATTTCAAAACACACAGGAAAACACACATCAAAAATTGTTTTAAGTGGTGGCATATAAATGGAGGTGTCAGCAAAGCTGCTTATATCGCTTTGAAAGTAACCGCAGAAATTAGTTTTATTTACCTTATATTTGATCGTAGCTGCCCAAAACCACGAGCAGCTGCAGCTTTAGCATGAAAGGGTTGTGAGCTCATGATGATACGCAGGCAGAGAGAAGGTACCTGAACTCTGAACACAGACGTTACCGGTTACTGGCTGGATAGAAGTGAAAACTACTGAGAGGTTTTGATGTCAAAACCTCTCTATGGCACTTCATTGTTTTAGATTAGGTATCATGATGTAAAATTCTGTATGCACCAAGATAGAGTTGGTTTTTATTCATGGTAGCCTGTCAAAATCGGCTGCATAGCCCATCAGCGAGGATTTATTTTTACTAGTTAAAGCCTACAGAAATGGTATTGAAGGCTTGTATTACGTAAAACCATAGCTGTTTGCTGTAAAGATATGGCTAAAAAGGTCACTTTCTGTGGCTTTGGTAATATTTGGTGATTGAGTAGAATTAATGTATTGTGCAGCCATGAATTGCAGTAATCAAATACCTAGTTTGTTTCAACCTAGACAGGTTTGGGTAGGTTTATTCTTGAATAGTTGACTTCTCCATCTATGTAGAATAGCATATGCTACAAATCTGTCGATTTCTATAGGTAACATTTCTTCTATATTGAGGTGCTCTATTATCAGATGTGTTCAGCTCTCCACAATTGCATTGTTTGTTTTTTATTCGTGGTAAGAAGGGTAACAGTATGAAAGAGTTATCATTAAGATTTGTATCGATAAATCTGGTTTTCCGACAGGTCATTGCGGAGAGCAAGATTTATTAATATAGGGGGGAAAAATGGAATGGCTAAGGAAAACACAAAACCATAAATCTAAATCTTAGAAAATAAATACTTTATGAAAGATGAATAGTTCCCAGAAACAATATTTGAAAATAAAGAGTGAATTGAGATCAAATTTGAAATGACTGCAATTTGAGGACTCCGTTAATAATACGTGTCAAATCAAGGACCACAATATCACTCCAGATTTGGGTGTCTATTGCTCTCAAGGTATAACTGCTGACAGTTAAACATACATATAAGCACATATATAGCTAATGTTATAAAACAAGTTTGGAAATATTCAACTCTTAAACTCTGTTTTGTGTTTCATAACATCTCCGTAGGATCTGAGAGCTTGATCCCTCCTGGAAAAGGTGCTGTCCCCATCCAGTCTGCCTGCCTGGGGCATCCTGGCATCGGCATTTTTGATACCTTCAAAAAACCTGTCAAAAAACACCTTAAAAATCTGTTTTACTGTCGGAGTAATGCTGATAGTTTCAACAAAACGACATGTAAACACTTTTTTTCCCCATTGTTGTAGAGTTACTCATGCATTATTGAGATCACCAGTAGTATTTTTGTGTCTTTGGATAAAATGTGTGAGAAGCTGTGAAGACTGTAATTTGTATTGGCACCTGCAGGAGATTGTGTAGGAGTAGCGACAAAACAGATCTTCTGATTAAAACATCGATAGTGACACGATTGTGGTAATGGCAGTTACTTGTACAGATGGGTAAAGCAGGAAAACAAAGCCACAAAATAAAGAAATTAAGCTGTAAATACTGAGGGTGCTATGTATGAAATCCTAATGAATATTCATATAGTAACTAAAGCAACTGCTGGCATAGAGTTCTAATCCTTTTGCAAATAACAATTAGCAGCGAGGTTGTAAAATGGATGTTAATTTGCACATAGTATCAAAAGCTAAGATATCTCCTGGATAAACCAAGCTTTTCATAATCTGCAGAAAAATTCTGCACTGTGAATCAGATTGCAAAATAAAGAAAAGATCTGAATCACATCACAATTTCTAAGCAGGCTGCAAAGGCCCAGTCATTCGAGTGCAAAGATAGACAGTCCTCCTAAATATTGTCTATACAGAAATCAGTAGTAGGAACACAAGGATCCTGCTACAGGATTAAACTTACTCACTAAATTCAGCTGTAATGTAAGTAGCAAATAGAAAGGGAAATTCAGTTTTCTTTCTTCCTTTCTGTAGAGGTGTTTGGGAATGAGGATATGATATTTTTGTATTAATTCTGGTGTATAAATTAGAATTGTTAGTGTATAGTGCATGGTTTGTGCTGATGCCATTGGAGTCTAAATACGTTTTGAGACAAGGAGAGTTTAACAACAACTAGTACTTGTGATGTGTTGTATTGCTTTGTGTATTGACATTTGAAAGCATTGTTTCTACAATACATGCCCAAAGTATTTTGAATTAAATAATTTATGGCTTTCTTTAACGTAAGAATGCAGAGACTATGCATGGTCGGCTGCCATCTCTCAGTTTATACTGGCTGAGGATGTGGACCAGGTTTACAGAGCTATGCACATATGTTAACAGTTGAATTGGCATTTAATTATCATCCTATACAGACATTTAAGTAAGAACTATGTGCCTGACTTCAACTAAAATTCAGTAGATACTCCAGATTTTGATGAATTCATTCCTTTTAAAGCACTTAGTACCTATCCAGATATGCCCCTAAATACTTTTAAGAAGTCATACTCATGGCATTGACTATTGTTTAATTATGGAGCTGATATGGAAAATTAAGTTAAAGCACAATGTAATGTATTACGTTTTGAAGAACACCTTTAAGCTGACAGTTGTAGGTTAAATGTCCTTCAGAGCAAGACTAAATCTGAAGAAGCCAAGATTGCCCCCAGAGGACACTTGGTGTCCTATGTCAGACCCTTGCCAAAAGAGGGAGATAAAGAAAAGAGTGTAAGAAAGACAGCAAGCGTAAAGTGTTGTGTTTTGCTTTGAATAATTACCATCTAATTATGAGTTTAGTAGGCTTATCTGAATCATCATGCTTAATAGCCACTGAGGGATGAGATCTCTTTTCCATAAATTTATCTAATCCCTTCTTGAGCCCACTTCAGTAACATCACTGTAGTAATATGGCTGTCTCCCGCCGATTTCCATATGCATACAGTCTGTTAGCAATACAGTATGCCCTGCAGTGTCTGGTACTGGTGTTTCAAGTATATGAATGTGTTTGGTTTTATTTGTTTCCTTTGTTTTCCACTGGATTTTTTTGTGCATAAATGAGTCAAACCCGTTGATAGCTTTAAAAGACTGAGGAATCAGTATATTCATGGTATTTTAGTCATTGGTAGAGTGTAGGTGTGCCACAGGGAAAGAAAAAAAATGTGTTGTCTTTAGAGAAACATCTATACAAACAGATACTAATTCTATCATCTTCCCTTCATTTTTTCCCGCTGAAATGCCTTTAAGGCATTTCTCTCGCCCCTGTGAATTCAGTCTATCTCTCTGTTACACGTGTATCAGTGGTTCAATATGCATGTTCTGATGCACTGCAGACTATTATTTTTTAGCAGCATGGAATCAGCATAACAACAAGGTTTGACAACAAAAAATAAATATTCTGAGAAATTAGTCGTCCATGAGAATTAAGTTTTTAGGTAACTGAAACATTTCTTTGATACTGGCGAAATTTTGCAATAACACATTGCCAAAAAAATGGGGGGAAAGATACAATTGAAACGGTTCTGTGTGATTTGATTTTATTTTGTTTTGTTTTGGTTTATTTTGTTTTATTTTATTTTATTCTTTACATTTGCAGAATGTATCACTAGGTACTTAGGTAGCATTTGCAAAATGGAGAAGAAAGGTATAACATCATCATATCTGACATCAGGAAAGTTGCCTGATAGAAGAGAGGCAGATTTATACCTTCTATCCACACAACTAGGGTCTCAGAGTAGCATTTATCTGTCTGAGCTGAGATTTTTGGAACTGTTTTCAGACTATGAACCAGTTTTAACTATAACTTGTGGCATTAAATAAGCATAAAACATGCACATTGTGTTATTTTAGTTTGGGCCATTAGTAGTCATACTACTTTTGTTCCTGGATGAAAGAATTTTTGACAACTGATATCAAATTATCTTGTCTTCAACAACAAGTTTAAAAAAAAAAAAAAGCCAGTGAATATTTTAAACAGAAACACATATGCCAAGATAGCTAGGAATTTTCATGTTCTGTCAAAACCTGTCCCTATTTCAAGTGGTTCCTGATTAATTGGAATGCAAGCCTCTAATTAGCTACTACAGATGGGATAGGTACAGCAATATCCTTTTTAAAGTCATCAATTAAGACTTCAGATGTGTGTTTGACAAATTTTATTGTTAAATTTGTTACTGTGTTTTACTTAAATCTTAAGGTTGTAGATAAGAGGATATGCAAAACTAGATTTCTTAAAAAGATAAATGGACTCATTGCACTATAGTTAAGTTAAATGCCATATTCATCCTCTGCAGAGATTGAATAAACATTGAGATTTTATTTTCTGGCCTATGCAGAAACTTGAGTATTTTGGAAATTCTTTAGAGAAGTCCTCTGACTGAAGGAAAACCCACAGTAAGCCTCTTACTTGCAAAGTCACGTAGAAGAATGGCACCTCAATGAACTGTAAGTTTGACAACTTTATTTCTAGATAATGTTACCATAACTGTTCCTGCATTAGTGGCTTGTATTAAATATAATTGATTGCTCTTGATTCAAATGACATAAAATAGCAAGCACTATTCAGTCATTTCTATGTAAAACATAAAAGACTGAAAGGTTTTGGAATACCAGTGAAAAAATATTTATTTAAATTATAAAAATGGCAATTTTTAAAATTCTTCTGTTGGCCCAGAGCTTAATCAAAGTTCCTCAAAAAAGTCCCTAAAAATTTGCAAGGCATATCACAATCATAGTTCAACATAAACGTGAATTTATAGCAGGTAATGGGCATTGAGCTATCCTAGTGGAAATGGTATGCTTTAAATCTCAATTAGGGGAAACCATGCTGTGTTTTAATGTGACCTGTATAAATTGAAGTTGGGGGGAAATATTTTGACTGACATCTTGAAATGGAAGTCACACTTACAGTGTCTTTATGACATGAATTTATGACAAATTGTGTTATAGGCTTCAGCTCAGCAATGATGCAAAAATCCTCCTTTCATCTTATCCAGATGAAGAGTAAAATTGCCTAGATGTATTTAAATGAAAAAGAATGAAATTGCCTCGAGAAAGTTAATTTCAAGATAGGAGTAAAATGTTTGAGTCAAATTTGCTCTGTGCCGTCAGTGGGGTTGAAGTACTGCAGAGACATAAAGTGAGAAATTCAATATTTCAAGAACTAATATCATAAAGAAAACAAAGCAGATACAGAAATAATCTTTCAATCAGAAATTTTATTTGCTGAGATGTATCCAGCCTTATGCATACACACAAGAAGAGATTGCTCTTGTTAAAATAAGATGTTGTTTATAAAGTACTTATTGGACACTACATAATATATCTGACAGTTTTCAGGAAGAATATAAATGTGAAATATGGTGTTCAGATAGGCATACATTCATGGATGGGACACCGAAAGGCAAGAACGTGTGTAACTCAGGTTTGTGATAAGCACAGCTAAGGCACTATGAAAATATTAGTTAAAATGGGATGAAAATTAATTGACAGAGCGAAAGTGAAAAAAGCAGGTGTTAAAAATAATCACTATGTTTTTACTTCCCAGAGTAATTTCAGGATGTCTAGAAATTGGCAGGAGCAATGTTGTTTATCATGCCCATTCAAGAAAATACATAACCTAGTGCTGTGCCTTTCTCAGCTGGCTCTTTTGAAGCGTTGAAGTAAGTACATAGAACAAATGAAAACAAGAACAAACAATAATTCTTTCCTTTATACAAATAGCACTGTCTGATGTACTATTGGACAGCATCAGTTAAAAATACAAAGAAAAGAATGCAGCTCAAATTGAGCCTCGGAGTAGGAAGAAATGGCTGACAGCGCTCTACTTCTGTGTGTGAAGAATAGATAAATTTTCCCAGGTAGCATCGTGGATGCCGTGTAGGCTGTGGCATTAAATAGATAAACCTGCTAATGAGAGGAAATGAGAGAGACTGTGAAAGTGATGGAACAAAGAGCTTTAGCAGTAGGAGCTAGACTGCTGTTCTGTCTGACAGTTCAGTCGACTCCTGGGTTTATGTTTTATGTATATCTTAGTTATAAATAGCACAAGAACTTTAGTGGGACCCAGCATGGCTATGCCATGATGAGGAGCTTGATTTGCAGAAGCCTCGAAGTATATCGAGCACAGGAGTGCTGAGGGAACTGTTGTTCCGTAGTTGGATGTTATTCAGTTATATTGGTTGCAGCACGAGCATTTCAGACTTAGATGATGACATGCTTTTTATTTTAAAGGGGAAAAATGTGTAAAGTGCAGGTTCACATCTGGTCTGTTTTGCTCACTTTGGAGGTCCACCTACATCACAGTGATGGGAGCTCATGTTGCCAGACCTAGTCCATACAATATTTCATTTCTGTAACATAATGTAGGAACATAACTGTTCTTTTGAATGACTTGGATAACATGAAAATCCTGTCTACCTTGCCAAGACAAATTCTGGAAAGGGATCTCTGAATATATTTTCTCTCACCTCACTTTTGATGTCTATTGTGTGATATCTGTGTCTGATATCTATGTCTGAGCTACTTGCCTCAAGCTCCCTTTGAAGATAAGGAAAAGAAAAACATGCTTAAGGTATGGTTAATTTAAGTGCTAATTCTTTCTTCTGCCTATAAATGGAACTTAAGATGACTAGCTGAGATGGAGCATTTTTCTTTTTAAAATGTAGATTTTTTTTTTTTTTTTATACTGCAGATGTCCCCAGTTGGCCAGATGAACCTCAAAGTGGCAGGCAAGAGATCTGTCTGTTCCATTTTTTATTTTATTTTTTTTATTTTAGAGAGGAAATTTTAACCTTCTGTAATGTTAACATATATTAATCCAACTGTTTGATACTCTTAATATCTGATGAATTATTCATTCCGTGGGTAAATTCTTTCAGAGAATTCCATCACCACTGAATAAGCTCTCTGAGTATTTCCTGTTGGTGTTTCATACCTACACGTTTGCACAAATTAGTCAAAAGAATAGACAATTCTGTGCTGATAGTGTCTCTTGTATTTTGTCTGCTAAACCAACCAAAAACCAAAAACTATGGAAGTCTTTAATTTAATAGGTCCTTATCCACAATATTGCCGCACTTACGAAATTTAAGCATCGGTCTGTGAAGAACTACGCTCAATAACATGCCAAGTGACATAAAGCCAGTTCTTCTCCTGACAGAGCAACAAACACGCACAACAAACTGGTTGATGTGTGGCGCTCATCTAATATGTGCGGTGCACAACTCTGAGCCACATGGTTTGGTAATGACATGATAAAAAGGATATATACTGAAGGCATCTTAGCAAGGACTTCTGCTGAGCCAACATCTGCTTTTCTGTCGAACACAGTTTCTTGTTAGCATGTGTCAAAGTGCTAGTAGTGTAGTAGGGCTATTCTGTTTATATGGGTTGCACTCCAAACCCGATGTGCATTGAATTTACATTTTTAAAATATAAACATGAATTGAAATGTAATTTAATGACAATCAGAGAATGTGATTAATTGTATTCATTCCAAAGAGCAAGGAACAAACCATTCAGAGCAGAGGCCTTGAAAAACTTAGTAGTAACCTTCAACAATAGCAGTAAGAAAATGCAGCTGCAGGAACTTTCTATGATATGTCAACCATACGGTGAGCTAGAGATGCACTTTGGAAAAATGCTGGAGCACAAAGGATGACAGTGGAATGCAGATGTGGAGAGTGTTTCTGAACCCAGAGGGTTTCACAAGCAATGTATGTTAAAGATGCAAATACATCAAAAGTGTTCCTTTTTTTTTTTTTTTTTTTTTTTTTTTTTTTTTTTTCTTTTCAGGCTCTTTTATAGGGAAGTTGGAATTTTATAACTTCCCATACTTATAATTTAGCATATCTGTTGTTTGACATTTTCAAAGCACTTTTTGGCTTGACATCTACTAATTCTTAATTACACATGAGAATGAAAATTTGATTTCTATGTAAAGTTTCATAAGAGTCCTATGTATATAGAAATATCTGTATAAATATAGAATGTATAATATTCTTTGAAAAGAAAGTGTTTGTAGTTTTAGTGATGTCTTGCATTTCTCAAAGTATCTTGGGCTGTAATTTAATGGTTTCAGACTTTTGTCTTTTTTGACTGTAGAAATCTCTCTTGTGGAGACCTTCACATGCTTCCCTCTATATATTATTATGCACGAAATATTCAGGATAAGAGAGGTACCCATTTAGAACCTTTCCTCTTCCCAAGTTTTGTTCCCTGTCTTCCTTCCTCTGATAAGTCAAGCCTGGCAGGACTTCTCACAACCTCTACAGCAGCACGTCATTGCAGGGGAGGTTGGACTAGGTGACCTTTAAAGATCCCTTCCATCCCAAACCATTCTATGATTCTATTCCATGATTCTATGATTTTCTTTTAGCTCCTGGATGCAATTATGGTTGAACCATGGATTGGTTACCTTGAACAGCTGCTTGCTTGTCATTGATTCGAGAAACAAGGTTTCCCAGCCACTCTTTTCCATCACACTAAAGATTTGTTCCCGTATCATATGCCTATTAGTTATTTTGTGTTTGGGGCTGCTATGGCCAGGCCAGTTCTCTTTAGTATTATTTAATGCATTTGTTCATAGTACATGGCAATCAAAATTGCAGAACTGTAAATTGGACTGAAAAAGGGTTTCTTAGACTGGGTCCAAAGGGAAACAAAGACTTCTGGGTGGGTGATGATAATGTTCCACAAAATAAAAGAAGTCATAAATTTATTGTTATTATTTATAAGTTTTCAAAAAGAGCTTGAAGCTTTCTAAAAGAGACATGTAGTTCAGCACAGCTGATTGGATGTGGCAGTGTTCATTGATTTTTCAGGTAGAAAATTCCTCCACTACACAAATTACTGTGTTTTATTGCTTGATTTTTTTTTTGCTTGAATCATTGGGCTAGCCACACATAGAATTGTGTTACCTTTTCTTAAAAATCATCGCACCCGAATAAGTCCCTGGTGCTTCTGTCTCCCTGTAGTTTAGTTCTGAATGTTTATGCACCCTTTGAAGTCTTCCCTATTTCAGTGGAATTTTGCATGCCAAAGGTATAAATTTGAAATTTGGGTTACAAGATTGCCAGAGCTGCCAGAAGAGATTCTTCTCAACTCTCTTAGTTCTGGCCTGCATGTACTGATTTAGTATTGCAGCAAACATATGTAAATATGTATGAGGCTATACTTGCCTCTGAAAAAAATCTAGCAAGTGAGAGCTAATGGTTTTAGCAAGTTGAGGGAGAGTTCCAGTTGGGAATTCATAGGCTGATTGCTTTCCACAGGAACTGAGGTCCACAAAGCAAAATATTCTGCAGAACATCTGAGTTCCTGGCTAAGGCAGACCCCTCTGGAGGGAGAGGGAAATTGTGTCTGCCTGGGCATCTCTCGGAGGAAACAAAGTCCTGGGAAATGGAGGGTACTGAGAGGAGCTTGTTAGGCAGTGCTTGTGCTGGCTGGATGCAAGGACCCAAGAATACAGGGGGCAGGTGACGGCTATGAATAAGCCCTTCTCATTTCTACTCTGCATTCTCCAGCCTCTCTGAGCTTTCTCTGTTTCCAATTATTTCTCTAGGTTTTTATTCTAACTACAGATGGCCTATCTGCATTTGAGGCTTTGCTGGTTGTCCTGCTATATGGAAAAGCTCTAGATAGATCCCTAGAAAGCTGAATAAATTGTGGCCCTGTGAGAATATATTTTAAAGCTAACCGTTGATTTTTAGATTCATGGCTCTGAGCTATAGTAAAGTTGGGTCTCTTCCTCCTAGTGATCATAGTATTAACTGAGACACTGAGAACTTCAAGCAGACCTAAGCCAGCGGAGCTTCTGGGTGCTTTTAATGCCATATTAAGGGTGGGAACTGATAGAGAAGACTCAGAGGAGACCTCAGTTAAATTTTAAATGAATGAAAGGCATCTGCAAAAGGAAAAGTGAATATTTCTTATCACAGTCATAACGACAAGAAAAGAAGCAATGATCTTTAAACAGTTACAAAAGCAATTTAGAAAATTTAGAAGTCTAATTCCCCTTAAGTGCAACAATTTAATGCCTACATTTATTTTTTAAATTGGCTTATTAATAAAAAAGAACCGGAAACCGTTGCGTGCGGTATCCCCTGAAATGTTATTTAGAATATTTCCACAATTTCAAAAGCCGAGTTTTACTTTTATCTGCTTGTGAATTGGCAACAGAAAAGTGCTGGCGTTTTATGGTATTTCATCTTTAGGATATCTCTGTTAAACTTATATGTCTGTTTAATTTTGAATTAGTTGCATACCTAAATTTTTTTTAAAGATAAGAATAGATTCTTAAACCTATTGTTTTATTATATTTACACTATTTGTGATCAATTTTGTATTTCTTTAAGTCTCAGCTGTCCTCGACAATTCTGGTTCCCCAAGGAAATTGTCTTTTGCAGGTCTATGTGGATCGGGAGAGTGATGAATCGCTGCTCCTTGTCTCTTGTCTGTGAACAGCTATATTTCATATTTAAATTGCACATTCGGTAATAACATTGTGAAAGATCAGCATATTTCAGTACTGGTTTTAAAAGACCGTATATCCATTCCTGAAGCAATAATACCTACCAGTTATATTTAGTAGTATAGAATCATAGAATCGGTGAGGTTGGAAGGGACCTTTAAGATCATCAAGTCCAACCATTAACCCACCCTGACAAAAAAAAACCACTTCTAAACCATGTCCCTAAGTACCACATCTACCCTTTTCTTAAACACCTCCAGGGATGGTGAATCCACCACCTCCCTGGGCAGCCTATTCCAGTGTTTAATAACCCTTTCAGTGAAAAAATGTTACCTGATATCCAATCTAAACCTGCCCTGACATAACTTGAACCCATATAGCAGAATTCCATATTTGACAGGGACAATGCTGGTGGTATCCATTGTAAATTACTAGCTATGAACCAGCTGGATACCTTTGCTTTGTAGTTTACTTACAGTTTTGTGCTTAAATCTACTTTATGAAGCTACTTAGTAGAGAGCAGAGACATTTCTACTTAGAAACACTGAACTAGAGTCTAAGAGCATGCAAGAGCAAACAGATTTTTGTATTTCTTCTACTTCTAGCCTCACTGACTAGAATAAAAGGATTCTTCGCCACTTCCTTTGTGAAGAGTCTACGTTTCTCCTGAGTAGAATTAAACATCTCTGCTGAGGAGAAGGAACATAAAATTGCAATTAAAATGAAAGCAATCTTCCACCTGAAACATTAATAACTTTTTTTAAATGCTACATTTAATGTTCCAGAACAAGAAGTCATATAACATAACCAAGTTCAACAAACAGTACAGAAGGCATAATGTTTATTATTAGCATCACATCACCATATGACAGTGACAGGTGGTGATCCACAAATGCCATCACAGTTACCAGAAGCAATGTGGGGAAATGAAAGGCTTCAAAAAATTGCATTTTTATAGTAGAATTAACCAATTTAGACCTGCTATTGTCAGATAACCGTAGGATAAGTTTCCAAGTTAAAATTGATGGTGTCTGAAAACATTCTTTTTGGATTATTGGCTATGTAGGAAGCTGCACCCTGTATTTATATTGATTTGCAAGAGCACTGGTGCTGCAAGCAGACCTAGCAGTCATGTATTCTAGAGTTGCCTTAAATAACTCTGTGTCCTAATTTTTCAAGAGATGGGAAGGAAAAAAATGTATATAGGAGGGTTTCAATTAGAAAATGTAAAATTATGTTTTAAATAGAAGTATGTTTCAGAACTTCTGACTAATTTTACTATTTTTTGAACTGCAATTAACTATTTTAATTAATTTCATTTTCATTATACAAATGCCTATTGACTTTTTGATCTATGAAAGTACGTATTCACATTCTTTACTTCTAAAACCTAATGAGTTCTGAACATGGTCATAATAAACACAAAGAAAAATGTTAAACTCCTGTGCATCCCACATAAAAAACATGAGCAGTTAGAATTTGCCAGTTATGAACAACTATGAGGGAAAGTTCTAGATTTGCATGCCAGTCATCTTGTGTTAGGAATATGCTTTTCTGTCTGGAATGTCTCAAATGGGATGATAGTTAATATCAAATTGTGCCCACTTCCCTTCATACTTTTTCTCTTTTTTTGAGGCATACTAGAGGTACTCTAAACCAAAGAACATAAAATACAGTTAGGATTAAGGCAATGGTTTTATCTGTCAGTGGAGGGTGTGAATATGTTGGGAAACGAAGAAGCGAGAACAGAAGGTGCTGAGCCACCCCCTCATCTGTTTCGGTCATTGCGGTGTACCCTTCTGTGACATTCAGTGCTCAGCTCCGTCACTAAGTGAGCGGTTTCATTAAATCCTGAACCGGAAAAAAATAGAGCTTGAAGTATTATGTAAAGGTCACACAATTTGTGATTGTGAATAACTGGATAGCTCTTGATTATTTATGAAGATACTGGCATACCATGGAAATTGATGATCTTATAAGAAGTTGTATTTTAGAAATTCAGAGATTAAAATATATTTATGTAAGCAATCACATCTCAGAGAGAGCTACCTGAAAACAAAACAATGCCTGAGAACTAATTGTCCTTTCTAGTTGAATAGAGAATACTTACAGATGTGAAATATTCCTGTATCTTGTGGTGTTCACTCATAAATGATTCATGAAACCCTATAAACTGAAACGTGTTGAAATTTTAGGCTTGGTGAATGCCTGAATGCTGTAAACAGACTAATTTATTTGTGTTTGTCTTTTTTTTTTTTTTTTTAACATCCAATAGCATCTTACTGTAAGAAACTGTTGAATGTGTTAGATATAATTTATATCCATTATGTGGGGTTTTTTTTTGAAACAAGTAGCTAATCTATACTTTCCTTGGTTTATAAGCATATCTTGCCTGCTTTGAATTAACTCTATGTAAATTAATGCATAACTGAAATGAAAGAATAAAGGTAATGCAGGCTGAAGTGCACTGTATGCATGTATTTACTTATAGAAGTCTTTTGTAGGAAGATAAGACTGAAATACAAAAAACAGTTGGCTATTATAGTGAGTTGTCTTTTTTGTTAAAAAGGGTGGATCAGCCATGTCATATCTGAATACCCTGAAATGAATTTGTCATCTAGTTTTGTGAAACTTCTGTACAAATTCTGGACATCAGTCTAAGAGTAACTTTACAGTTTAAAAGCATTCTCAGTGAGAGTGTTACTTCTTAGAGCATGTAAAGTTATGCACATTTAGTTCTTAGTCCTTAAAGCAGATATTTTAAGTGTTTGCTACTTTGAACCAACTTGAGACATCAGGTTGTTTTCTTCTTATGCATTTTTTTCCTTTGTTTTGAATTCTTACTGTATCTGTCCTTAAGCATAAATCTTTACTTTCCTTCATTATCTTTAGAGGTGATTTTCTGTGTGACTTTTAAGGTTTTTTAACTCTAATAACACCTTCCATTCACTGATGCTGTTGAGAAGTAGATTATGACAACCAGTCTGATTTGCTCTTAAAATGTATCTCAACAAAGGTGTAAGAGTCTTATCCTCAGTCTAGAATTTTATTGCAGCACATGAACTTTATTCACTTTGTCTCATCGGTGACTGTGTCATCTGACAGTGCTGCTGACACCAGGTAAGCAAACTGTCATTGTGTTCAATCCAGTCATAATTTCACCCTAAAAATGTCCTTTTCTGATGCACAAACAAGTCATAGGTTCTGAAGTAAAAGCTTTACAGAAAGAGCACTAAGCATAGAATGAGAGCTCTGTGTTTAGGAGAACAAAGCTTGCGAGGACAGTATTGTCATTTCTTTTGAGGTCAGACAGGAATACTGTTTACTTGTTCTATGCATGACAATATTTGTTAGGACAGGAACATTTTTTCTTGTACGATGTAGTTTTGGCAATATCAGCCAGCAAAGAACAGTTTCTCAATCACTTCAAGAATCACTTGCAACGAGTGGTGGGTTTTTTGGGCCACTAACACATGCAGTGAGCCATAAATGTGACATTTATGTGACTGAGCGCACAAGTGTGTGCATGCTCCACAGCTTTCACCTCCACCTACCAGGGCTCACCTGCCGGATTTGCTCCATTAACCTCCCCAGGAAAGGAAATATATCTCATTTTACTTTTGAAAATCTCATGCAATCTTGTCCAGATGTGTAGGTGTGTGCTTTGCCATCACAGTAGAATAATGTTCTTCTATTATAGCTGTGCCTAGCAATGCTTATACTACACGTGCTATAACCACATTTCAATGTATTTCTTTGCCTTTGGCTTAATTCTAACATTTACCTTGCTCAGGTAATCCATAAGCCCCTCTCCAGTCCAGTGATAAAGGCAATTGAACACTGGTATGACAGAAAGGCAAGAAGTACTACTCAGATACCTTTTTTTTTAAAAAAAGAGAACACTTCTTAATGAAAAAATATGGCCTATCGTTTGAGTCACTTTATGACATTAGTTTCTCATAAAGATACATTAGTGTATTTCCTTTAATATTATATGTGTATTACATTACTATGGCTTTTATTCTCCATAGAAACAATGTCTTGATCGTGTGTGTAGAGTAATATCTTGGTCAAAGAATAACAAGTGCTAGGTGTGTAGTGCAGTCCATAATACACCACCAAAGTGTGGATATTGTTTTGCGTTATACTACTCTTGCTTAATTTGAACTGGGACCTCTTGGGACAGGGATGGCATATGCTTTAGCACTGCTGAGCTGAGCATCTTATTGGTTTTCAAGAAGCAACAAATTTACAGTGTTTTTCACATGCTGATCTTTGTCATTTAAGGAAAAAGCCAAACACATATATTTTTCTTAAATCTCTACATGTGCAGTTCCAAATGCATGTTTAGTAACAGGAGAGAAACAAGGTTGAGGTTATTTAGCCATGTCCTGGAGTTCCTTTACTTAAGCCATATAAGCACTGCTGACCTGAGCGTCATTGGGCTGTGGATGGATCAAGACGGCTCTAATGTTCCCATTAAAGAACAAAATTAGCAATTAATTATTACAATTAATAATTTACAAATAATAATTTACAATTAATAATTTCACTACCTTTACACCCCATTAGACTATGGCATGTAGCTGTAATTTCAAAAATAAAGTATTTAATAGTGGTCCTTGCAGATCAACTAATATTTTGTTTCAATGCGTATCTAATATTGTATTTGATTGGCAAGATTCTTTGAAGCTTCCTCTGATGTAAAGGGGAGTGAATTTGGAACCAGGCCGTGTTTCTGATCACCTTCAAAATCGTGACGTGTTAGCAGATTTACTATCGATGTATAAAAACTAATGAACCACTTCAAGCCATGTCATAAAACTGGAATTCTTTTGTACTTAATTATGATGGCCTGAAAAAGAGGAAATTGGACCAAAAAACTGTGAAATTAGCTTCATCAAAACAAATTGGAAACAGGTGAGTTAACCCGCAGTAACCCTACAATAATAGTGCTGCAATCCTTACAACGCTATGTCTTGGTTCATTTGCATTTCTTATTCAAAACCCTGTTTAAGTCTTTCCCCACATTGTTCATTTATATATTATAGCTGGAACTGCTGGTCATGCTTATGGTCAAGGTGGCGTTTTGCTCACAGCCTTGTCAGACTGGGATTATTTGGGCAGAAATTTTTTTCCCCTTTCCCAAGATGTGTACTTAGGAAAAAATTTCTTAGGTAAAGTGGGTCAAATATTTTTGAGGATAAGACTGGGCAAAACCAGTCTTTTGTACACATTTTTAAAAATCATTTGTAACAAATTGTGGAGAAATTTGGTATGTTCATGATTTGGAGCAGGGATTGAAATTTGGCAGGAAATCAAGAATGTGACATTTGCTGAAAATAACCTGAATTTAACCAATTCATAAGGCTTCAAAAAAAATGCAGTTTGCACATGTGCAGTAAAGGTGTGTTAGTTTGGCAGCTTAAGTCTTTTAAGTCTTTTCATCTGGGCACATTCGAGGCTGAAGCTGCAGAACCTGAGCAGGGGTTTCCTTCAATCAGTCCCAGATGGTGGGAACTGAGGAGGAGGAGATGTCTGCTGTCCACGTTCTGCTACCGGTGCCTTGGCATTGCAGCGTGCCGTGACACTGTCTAACTTGAAGCGGATAAACTCGGGAACATCAAGTTTGGCAATTTCTACCTTGAGGTAGACTCCTGTCAAAGCTTACAAAATTAAGCTAACTGAAAAAAAGTGAAAATCCATTCTATAGTATATTTTTGATAGCTCATGAAATGCCGTTAACAAAGAAATTGCAGCTTTGCATTATTAGAACTACTTCCTGATTGTGTTCCTTGAGGTTTAGAGATCTGATTTGCAAAGTGCTAAGCATCCCTAGTAGCAACAGAAGCAAAGGAAACTGGGCGTTGAATGTTCAATATAGTGCTTTATTTAATAAAAGATACTCTGAAAAATCCAATGGGAGGCATTTAAATTGGATCCACAAATTAAAAGGCACTTTTGATCATAACTTCTGCAGGTGTCAGTTCCCTATTTGCAAAATGGCTCTACTATCCCCTTACCTCCTAGTATCTGGGAAACTACATTACTGTTTGTGAAAGTATTTTATAAAATCCCATGAGGAAATGAATAATTTTATCATCGAAGTTTGAATAGTGTTTAGTAAGTAGATTATGGAGCTGCTTAGTAGTAAAAAAATACTGAAAATACTTAATGGCTTCTTGCTTAATGAGAACAATCCATCTGTAATGAAATTATCCAGTGATGCAGTGGGAAAATGTGATCAAAACAGTATTATAGTGCATAAACAAAACCAGGTTTTATGCTGGGGCTTGCTAGCATTTCCATGATTGACGTTTGCCACTGAAGTATTCTTCTAGCATTGTTTTTGGGTGATGATTTAATAACTATCAAAGCAGGACTTTGATTTTGTAGAAGAGCTTGTTCTTGCATATTTATGGAGATATGCCTGCATATTTGTAAATTTGATTATTCACTTGAGGAGATATGTATATAAATGGGTTGAAAGACATTGCCTGCTAGCAATTTGTTAAAAAATAATCTACTCTAATTTCATCTCTTAGGAACTCTGCAAGGAACATTTTTAAGAATGAATATTATTTGCAGTTCAAGAAATTAATGATTACACATCTTGACATTCTGAACTTGTGTTTTCACTCAGATTTTTTAGACAGTGCTTATGATTCCTGACTTCAGTTCTTGATCCTGCTGTCACCAGAACCTTAAACATGTTCCAAAGAATGACAGTGTTTTTTGGAAGCCACCTTAATTTCTGCCTTAGCAAACATAACGGACAGATGATGATACCCTGTAAATATGTTTGGAGCTCTCTTGGTGGCCCAAAGCAGATCTATCCTGCTGACAGTGTACTCTGCATACTGATTCCTCTATTGGTAAAGAACTCATTTAAGCAGCTTCTTACTATCTTCTTAAACACTTTTATGGAGGCTATACATATGTACTGTTTCAGAGAAAGGGATGTGGCAAAATTATTGCAGCACTTTTGTGGTCCCCTTCCACTAGAACACCTCTGATCTCCTCTCTGTAAAAATACCACTGCTGTTCGTGTCAGGCACCTCTGTGTGTTTATTACCTTATGAGAATCTTGGAAGTGTCTTTTGCTCCTAGTAGAAAAATTGCAATAGGAAAGATAAAAGGAAAAGTCATAAATGGAAAAGCAATTTTGAGATAAATTTTAGATCAGAATCGTTAATGAAACAGAAATGTTATTTTCCAAGAGTTTTGATTTCTTCCCTCAGAGGAACTCAGGGTTTTAATTTTCTCTTTCCTTCTTCTGTACTTTGTTTTTCTTAGGAAGACAATAAACTGAGTATCTAGGGGAGTTTCCCTTTTTTCTTCTCTGAATATCAATTGTTCAAAAGTGTTAGTGATTAAATGTGAAAGATTGTTACCTTTAGACTTCCACTTTTATTTGGTTTAGAAGGTTTTGAAAAATATGGGTGAAAAATGAAATTAATTAAGGTGAAAAACAGTGAACAATCTCAAGCAGATATCGCATATGGTGGCTAAAGAGTAAGAAAGCAAGGCCAAATACTTTGAAATGCTCCATTTAAAGAATATTTCTGGACCTTGAACAAATGGAAGTATTTACACTGAAACGAAGCAAATAGTAAACAAAGAATGAAAAATAATGAGATGTACTTGAAAACTTTTCCCTGTGTATTTTTAATGAGATCCAGTTGAGGTTTCTAGGAGTAAAAAAAATATTAAATCATACAGGATAAAAAATGGGCAGTGTTTTCAGCATTTCTAGAACCAAAAAGTACAACCTCTGCGTTACTAAAGATCTATTAAAATTTCTGTAAACCCAAATATTTTTGAGTAGATGCTAAGTAATGCAAATAAAAATGTTTTGGCCAGTATACTTTTAATCTACTAATTTTTCCTTCGCAGGCATATTTCAAGGGAAACGTGATCATGACTACATTCATCCTTCTTATGCTGCTAGAATTAAACCTGTCCATGAAATGGATGGGAGAGCACACTGAGCCGTTTCAAAGGATGGCAAACTTCCTATGATAAATTAATACCCAAGTCAAACTGCCTGCTTTTAAGGACTCTACGCTCTGTGACTCCTGTTCACTACCCATTAAATATATATGATGTCTTTAAATGCTCCAATATAGCTATAAACACGTGCAGCTGAAATTTATTCTCTTTAATCTTTATCTACATCTAGATCTTTGTGCTGTTACATCCTTCTTTCCTATGAAAGTTTTATGTTGTAGTTGTGAGGGAATGCCCACTATCATCACACTTATATCAATCCTTTCCAGCTACAATATATTATTTCTTACCATCTCTGTCACATGGAACAGTTTCTCATAAATGCAACCTAAATGTTTAATGTGACAGAAGTAGGAATGAATGGGGAAAGATCTACGTGTGGAGTGTAAATTAGCTTGAAAAAAGATGACAGTGGTTCTTGCTATGATCTTTGGATTCTGTAGTCTTGATCACACAGATAAAATTCTGGGGATGCAATGAATTAACTTTTGTCCTCAGTTTCCATCTTTCCTGTAGGATATTGGGGTTTTTGATTGGTTGGTTGGTTTTTGCTTGTTTGTTTTTTAAGATTAAGAATGCAATCCATGTAGAATTCAGAGAAGACAGCCTGTTAATGGCTCAACCCTACTGAGATCTTTATTTAAAGTGATACAGTTTTTGTTTGACTTTTTATTGCAGGTCACTAATCACTTCCAAGTTGCTCATTTATATTTGCATACAAGTATCTCCTTTCTAAATTCAGTACTTTTCTGCATAATAAGGTATGATTATAAGCAAATTGAAATGCTTGCTACTGTTTTGTTTTGTTCGTAATGGTACTTACTTGTCATAACCCTGTGATTTATTATGAATAATGCATTCATAAGAAAAATGGCATTATTACAGTGAGGATAAAACAGTTTCTTCATAATCAACAGTTTCATCTTTTCAATTTAAAAATGCAGGTTTTGGAGACACCATTTAAGAAGATGGATACTCCAGTGCAGCTCAATTATGGATTTTGCCTTTACTGGTGGGTGAAAACCACATTGCTTGTGTTGTAAGACAGCCTGCTTATAAATTCTCCTGCTGGTAACTAAGATACAGTACTATAATGTGCACGTTTCTCTGAAATCATTCATCTATTTTGATTGCATAGATGTCCACGTAAACAAACATGCAAATTAGAACAAACTGGAAGACTTTTTCTGTTTATCTAGTTTCTCATCTGTAATTTTGGGGTGATTTGCCTTTATTCTGTCAGTAGCTTGTGACTGTGTTATTCCTCTGACTTTGGTAGAAAACTTTCTTATCGCTATGGCTCAGGAATACCCTATAACCATCACTTTCACGCTTGTTGCCATGGACCACCATGCATATTTGTTCAATATACTAGAAGAACAGAAGTGCTGGTCTGGGAATGAATGGAAATCAAATAATTGTGGTGGTTTGTTTTGGTTTGGTTTTTTTGCTATTATCTGACATTTTCTCAGCTTTTGCCACTTCTGGTGTTCCCTAGCTTATAAATGAGGGTGTCTTGCAATTAAATGATTTTTTTTAAAGAAAAATATTTCACATCATTTTACCTTATTTCACAGTGGAATAATACTAAGTTGTATAAACAGAGTAACTAGAATTTTAAATCTATCTATGTTATTAAAAACCCAAAAGTTAAAACTTAGATGTATACGAAAATGATTTCTAGTACTTTAGAAAATATAAAATAGTGTTGTAGATGCATCTGAAACATCATGAAGATCACTTTAAATATAGTAAAACTAAATTTATTTCTCCTCCCTTGTAATAATAATCTTGGAGAGCATGTACTGGTAAAGCTGGGACCTGTCATGATGACCCAAACCAAGACTACTCATATGGGTGTACACAGTGAAGAAACTTCCATTGGCAGCATCTGAATACATTAATAGAAATTACTACTTTGAAATGTTCACTTTTTTTTCCTCCTTGTGTTTGATAGCTAAGGCATTAAAGTTTCTGATCATGTAACACCTTGTACAGAAATTAAATCAGAGGAATATCAGGAAGAATTTTTTACTGTGAGAGTGACAGAGCACTGGAACAGGCTGCCCAGAGAGGTTGTGGAGTCTCCTTCACTGGAGACATTCAGAACCTGCCTGGACGCGTTCCTGTGTGATGTGCTCTAGGTGGCCCTGCTCTGGCAGGGGGGTTGGACTAGATGATCTTTCGAGGTCCCTTCCAACCCTATGATTCTATGATTGTTTCATTACACTATGCAGTTCTTTACTGGTTTTGCCTGTGTGATCCAATACAACAATGTGCTTTATAAGTTTCTGTTACTTGGGATCCAAACAGAAGGTGGAGGTGCTCAATAATCTCCTAACTTTTGAATGCGTGACTTTGTTGTTATTAACCCAGCACACTGAAGATGGTGTCTATATCTAGCTTTTAATCAAAACCAAATCTACCTCACCTTCACTGTGATAAGCCTATGTTTTGACTCTGTGTGAGCTCTGCAGTGATTTGTAATTGATATAAAAAATGAAAAATAATTTTTTCCAGAGAAAGGGCAGGCAGTACCTCAGATATTTGCTCAGGTGGTTAGATTTACTTAAATTTGAAATATCCAGGAAGAACAGCAAAGGACAAATCCTAACTATTAAGAAGAGACTTCAGAAAATATTGAAATAAATGGGCATTTAAAGGCTCTGACTTAGCACTTGGGGATATGCCCAGTCTATATAATATAGATATATAAATCTCCTTTCCCGCCTTACGTTAATAAAGGATTGCATAGCAGTTATAGGGCATTACTTGTATTTATTCAAGTTTCTCCAGGTTTTGCAGTCATAGAAGATTAAAGTTATGTACAAACATGTCCTTGTACTAAGCAGAAATGGTACGTGTCTTTTGCACACACAATTTAAGGTTCACTGTAGTAATAAATGAGCATGTATGAGCAATCCCTTTTTTAGTCATACAAACCTGTTAAAACTACAATGACAAATACTTCAAAAAGAAGTTTGTTTCAGTGCATTCATTACCTAAGGTACTTAGATGGCCTCCATTTTTTCTCCCATACCACTATTTTAAGTGCACAAGCAGCCAATGAAGCCTGTGGGAGATCCTCTCTTGCACTGGAAGGAATCTTATCAAAGTGGCAACTAATATCATCTCTGAACTGTTCCACATAAATAGATTAGATGTGGTGTTGGGGGATATGGTGTAGGGGAGAACTTTGTAGAGTGGGGTTTATGGTTGGACTTGATGATCCCAAGGTTTGGGATCATCTTGAATCTACTTGATTTTCCAACCTGAATGATTCTATGATGCTATGATTTTCATCAGTCTGCGCCACATCTGCTGTGCAAGTAGATTCATATGAGGGTGATTTACCTGCATGGGAAGTTCCTTCCTTATAGTGAAAACGTTAATAGAAAATCAGACCACGATCAGTTCTGTTTGGAGATGACTCAAAAGCATTTTCTCTGTGCTTGAGGAAACTAGCATCTGTTGCTCCAGAGCCAGTTTCTGGGACCTCTTTCAGGTGCATTCCTGATTCCATGCATTTTCTCACAATCCCACTGGGTGCTATAGAAGGCAAAAAAGGAAGCATCCAGGTTAATTTTATTTTCCCAGGCACGAGTGAAACAGTTCTAACTCAATTAAGTATTACAGTTAGCTCTTTATTAGGACATCCAGTCTCCTGTTCCTCTTGAGATCTTGGTAGCCTCCCCCCACCCCATTTCTGTGATTTCTTACATCATATGTTGTTGTTGGTTTTATGTACTCAGTGCTTCAAAGAATTTGTGTCTATGCACGGAAAAAGAATACCCCAAACTGCATAGGATGAAGTACTTTAGATTTTTTCTTTATTCATGGATAGATCCATTTTAAAGTTTCTCTTAAATTTTAGGAATGCAGATGCTATTTGCAGCCCTGTTGGTGTTTGTCTTCCACCTGTGGAAGATGGTTCAGTATTGCCTTGTCCTTCTGTAGTGAATGTTTGGGGGCCTCAGTCTTTCCTGCTTTTTCCACCCCCTCAGTGGGATCATAGTTACAGTGTCCACCTCCCTGCGTCATCTTTCTGAGCCTGTGGCTTCAGGTTCTCTATTTCACTACGGAAATTAATTTTTTGGTGATCCTTGCTTTACTTATAAGTGTTTGACACTCACAACTGAGTGTCTTAAACCTTTAACTAGGTTTCTCTGAGAAAAGGCTCTGCTTTAGACACGTCCTCTACCCAGTTTACTTTTCATTTGTGAGAGCATAGCCCCCAGCCTTCTTCCTCTAACCATTCCAGCTGCCAGCAAAGACAGTGCTAAAGGCACCTTTTTTTTTATTTAACCAGTATTTTCCCATTTGAAATCCACTTGTGTTTTTATTGTCACAGGAAGAAGCGTTTTGTGGAAATTCTACATGACTGTATAACGCGGTAATATCTGAGTACCCTTGTAACTGGTCACTGAGGATGTGATACCCATACCTACGGGTACAAAGATGTTTAGCTGGGGGCAGAAGGATGCAGAAGGCTAAAGTGTTTCCTGTGGAGCATTTTTGAGGACTGTTTCTGTTGCAAAGACTTGGCAGGAAGCTGTGCCAGGTTCTGTTTGTGCATTTGCCAGGGACTTTGCTGTAATAGAGTTGTGTAAAGGGAAATCAATTTTGCACCGCCTGTATCAAGAGTTTGTGCTTCAGCAATAGTTAGTTATTACAAGTTTAAAAAGAAAAAAAACCCCACCACTGAAAACAAACATCAAAATTAAGAGTTCCTCACTGGTGACTATTTGGGTTTTTTCTCCAATTCCCAAGTTACTTTAGAAAAAAGAAACATTTTTCTTCCTATTTCAGAGAGAATTACTCAGGACATTTAGACCATTTTTTGGCAGTTATCAAAAGCTGAAATTTAAAATGTAGAAATTCACTGTTTTCAGGTGCAAGTTAAGTCCACCAGACCTCTTGCTGTTGTTTACGGTAGCAGTAGAGACAACATCAGGTGTTGAGGGTGGCTCAGTTGTTGGCCAGCTAGAAAGGAGCTTGCATGCTGAAACACCACCACATAATGGCCTGCAAGGCCCCTTTTAGATCAAAACAGGACAATTTTGGTATTTATTAAATGATCGCTGCTTTCTTCTTACTGCTTGTTTACTGGTAACTGCTTGCTAAAGGAATGTCAAATCTGGGTATATAAAAGATGTTATCAGTCTAGAATAACTTTGTTTTCACAAATTCCCTTTGGTCTCGATATTTTCATTACAGTGGATAGTGTTGCCAATTATAATTTTTTTTTGGAAAACAAAAATCATCTCTTGAATTGAACTGAACTTTCATCTGAAATTTTTTTAAAGAAAAGTTTCTAACTTTATCATTACATAAAATAGCTTGGAAATTAGAAATGTAAAAAAAAAAAAAAGATATGAAATATTTTCAAAATTTATTCCACAGTTTCAGAGGTTTTTCTTTTCGTATTCTGTGATCGATAATTGCTGGAGGTGGCAAAACTTTAAATCAAAGCTATTAGTCCAAAACTGCTAGTTCTCAATCATGTGTTAGTTCTCATCCATGGCTTAGCACATTTCTAACTGGCCAGTTGTACCTCCTTCCTGTGCAATATTCTTACAATTCCATCAGCAGAAGACCTGGATATACCCAGTTTCTCCCTTTATTTCCAGGAGCAATGACATAAAGTGGTCAGAGAAAGAAAATGACAGGAGATAAAGACTTGGGAGCAGAGGTTTTAAAAGGTGTTTATGGGAGTTATTACTCAGTTCACAGGATTACATTAGCAAAAATAATTCATTAGCAAATACTAATAGTGCCTTTTGAAGTTCTTAGCCAGGGAGATCAAGTGGTTCGACCTAAGGTGACAGCAGAAGTTCAACAGTTAAATCTGAATCTTCTTTACTGACATCTAGCAGTTATCAGGGATGAGACAGTATTTATTTTTCAAGCAGATTTAAGGGAAATGTGGAAATTGCAGTTTTAAAATTTAATTCCAAAATTAATACTTAAAATTCATCCGGTACTTCCTCTTCCATTATCTTTATGCTTAATGACACTTTCCTATTTTTGCCATTAGGACATTAAACAAGACATTTCCCATCAATGTTATTTATACCCATTTTATTTTGAGGTACTGTCCTCCTAGTGCAGAAGGGGGTTTTTTTGGCAATAAATTACTAAAACGCTGTTTTATTTTATTCCAAAATATTTTTATATGAATGTAATCTCAATCTCAATTCCATATTTCAAAGTAATTTCTTCAAGTATAATATTTTCCTAGCAACATGTCAGTTAACTTGCAGTTGTCCTCATAGTTTAATATCCTGCAATATTCTATACTAAAACTGACACTGTGGTCATTTTAATTAGTTTATGTTAAAACTGTGAAAAATTGCTCTTGAAATAATATATTAGGAAAACAATGGCTGGCAACTGGGAATCACATTGATCACCAACTGATCCTCTGGTGCCATTCAGTTTTTCATTTTGAATTATAGTTGGGGAAAGAGAGGCTACAATTATATGACCAAGACATCAAAATAACACAGCAATTCAGCAGAATATACTGGCAGGTCTTAAATCCTATTTTTAAAAAAATCAACAAAACCCACCCCTAGTTGGTATCTAATGTCTTTATGGAAATATTCCTTTTTCATTAAAGAAGTGCAAACAAAGCCTTAGCTTATGTGACTACTTCAGATTGGTTTTTAGAGAGTTTAAAATTTTATCATAAAAATATGTTTCCACTACAAACTACTGCATTCTGACAAATTCCAAGGAGTAGGAGGTAATGAAATCAATTAATAAATAGCTATTCTGTGTTCAATATCCATTAGTTCAGTACATAATTTCAAATGTTCATTAGACTCATGAAGCAGAGACCTTATCTCAGCAGGTTTTATAATTGAAGCTGTCTGTTGGGAATGAAGGAGAGGAAGATTGCAGAACATTGTTTTAGATGGAGAATCTTGGAACAGATCTTAAAGGACTAAGGGTGTACTGAGAAATTCTGTGGTCCTTTTAATTTCCTCTTTATCCCCTTCAAATATGGAGGAACATCTGTGTGCAATTCACTGTGATCTCTCTTAAAAACGTGATCCACAAAGGGGGAAAGAAGAAATGTCTTTTTCTCTCTTTTTGATTTATTATTTTTGAGTTGCACCTTTTCTTCCTTACGAGTATACAAAAAGGCTGATAAACTGAAGTTTTTTATGATCTAGAATATACAGTGCTTAATCTTAGCAATACAGGTACTGCCTACTCAGCCTTTTTTTGGAAGCTTGGTGTCAAAAGAAATGATGTAATGAAATTATCAGTGGAACCTCGTCACTGAAATCCAATTCAGTCAAAAAGTTTTTTAGTCACCATTTCGAAGAAGCAGAAGCCTTTCTTAAAGGTTCCAGATATCTAATCTTCCACAAATGACTTAAGGCACAAATCTGAATACTTCAGTAACTTGTACTGTGGAAGAGGGATTGAACAAATTACCACCTTCAGAAGTATTTACGTTTTAGAAAAGTACCCTATCAAAAAAATTTAGATAATTCCCAACACTGTTGCCTTTTATATATATCAGAATAAACAAGACAGAAAAAATGTGGTTTTTCCATTTTCCTACTAGCAAGTAAGAAAAAAATATCCCCCAAGACTTGCCATTCATCACAAATTCTGATCCTGTAGAAAGGAATTTTTGGGTCAAATGACTGTTCTTGATAACACTAATATAGTCTATTGTGTCCCAAAATACCAACTTAACTTTTGGCAATACCTTTAGCTTTAAAATTCTCTGTTGTGCTGGATTGCACACTGTTCTGTAAAATTAGAAATGTGAGCATGCTATATAAGCTGTCTCGTGTACATAACACCAAATTTCAGATTAATGAAGCTTGGAAGCTAAATGTTTTATCATAAATCTTAAGAGAGCAAGAAATGAATAGGAACTCCAAGAGGAGTCTACTAAAGCCATCCTCAGTGCTGCCAGCCAAGCCTGTTTGCTGCAGTCACAAAAGTATGTTAATTTGACATAATTAATCAATACAGGATGAAAATATATGTATCAGACTGGACTGAATTATCAAAGAGGGAAAAAAGGTCTGGATATATGCATTTTTCTCCATATCCAGGCAAAAAAAACCCTCCCCAAACCCTCCAGTAATAGTAGATTCTATACTGGTTCTGGGTGATGCTTTTCTTTTAGATAGTCTTGCAGCAACAGCAAACCTTTAACTGAAACGCATCTTTTACTGAAGCCTTCCTCATAAAAGGCTGAAAGAGATAACACAGAAAGAAGATGGGCTGTCAGGAAAATTGATAGTGGGAAGGAATCTCTGCTTTCCTCTTTCACCAAGCACAGACAAAGTGCCTGGTCTGTTACTTAAACACTTTCCACTGTTCTAGTGCTCAAAAGTAGTCTGTGCAAGGTAAATCAAATTAATTACACATATCACTTTCCACAATGAAACGGTAAGCCCACTTAAACAGAAATAAATGTACAGTGGTGCTGTAGTTGCAGTGTCACAAAGAAGGCATTTTAAAGTTTAGTTGTCTACAATTGCAAGAAATGGGCTTTCTTCTTCCCCTTCACAGGCATAGTGAAACCAGCTCTTCAGAGTTTTGCCTCAATGCAAATGGCCCGTATGTAGTTGATGGTAAAGCAGTTCTAAGGACAGGAATAGAAGCGATATTGTGTTGTGGCACAAGAAAACTGCTGCTTTTTTGGAGGGGGATGGAGGTGAGAGGAAGAGTACACTGTGGGTTTTTTCAGTGTATTTTGTATAGTCTGGACTCTGTGCTGTGGGTTTTGCTTACATAGTATTTTTCACTATATATTTAGATTTAGTACCACTTTTTTTGTGACTGACACTGTCCTCTTGTCACTTTCTTCTGAATAGAACTTGAACTCCAGCCACCCCATGCTTTTGTTAATATTAATGACTGCATCCCTGCTGTGTGAGTAAAATCAGAATAGCCAAAGTTAATAGGCAGAACGCGTACAAACTTGTCTGAAAAGGCTCCAAATAAAGCTGCCTTCCTCCATTTGTATGTATGTGCATGTGAGCACTCCCTGTTTATTAAAAGCTGCTACTGTTGGAAAGAAAGAAAAAGTTACCCGGGGAGAATAATGTTGAGATCAATCTGCTTATTTCAGTCATGAGTTCCTGCTTGTTTCAAAGTAAGGTCTCTCTTTTCTGATGCATTCTCATACTTTGGAGTTATCTGTAACTGTTGCCCATGAAACCTTGAGCTCAGTGACTACTCTGAAGTAAAAGATTGGTGGGGCTGATGGAGAATGTGAATCTGTAAATCCTTGCTTTGTCACTGTGCTGCTTTTCAGTGCTCATTTCTCTGTGTGCTTATTTCATAGAATCATGGAATGGTTTGTGTTGGAAGGGACCTTTAAAGGTCATCTAGTTCGATCCCCTGCAAAGAGCAGGGCCACCTTCGAGTAGATCAGGTTGCTCAGGGCCCCATCCAACCTGGCCTTCAGTGTTTCCAGGGATGTGGCATCTACCACCTCTCTGGGCAAACTGTTCCAGTGTTTCACCACCTTCATGGTAAAAAATTTCTTTGTTATATCTAGTCTAAATCTGACCCCTTTTAGTTTAAAAGTGTTACCCCTTGTCCTATCGCAACAGGCCCTGCTAAAAAGTCTGTCCCCATCTTTCTTATATGCCCCCTTTAAGTATTGAAAGGCCACAAAGCCTTCTCCAAGCTGTGGCTCATGAGGTGAAAGGCTCAGCCTTTCTTCATAGGAGAGGTGTTCCATCCCTCTGATTGTTTTCGTGGCCCTCCTCTGGACCTGCTCCAACAGGTCCATGTCTTTCTTATACTGATGGCCCCAGAGCTAGAGGCAGTACTCCAGATGGGGTCTCACCAGAGCAGAGTGAAGGGACAGAATCCCTCCCTTGACCTGCTGTCCATGCTGCTTCTGATGCAGCCCAGGTTACAGTTGGCTATCTGGACTGTGAACTCACACTGCTGCCTCATGTCCAGCTTTTCATCCACCAGTAAACCCCAAGTCCTTCTTGGCAGGGCTGCTCTCAATTCCTTCATCCCCCAGCCTGTATTGATACTGGGGGTTGTCCAAGCCCAGGTGCAGGACCTTGCACTTGTCCTTGTTGAACCTCATGAGGTTCACATGGGTCCAATTCTCAAATTTGTCCAGGTCCCTCTGGATGGCATCCCGTCCCTCTGGATGGCATCCCATCCCTCAGGCATATCAGCTGCACCACTCAGCTTGGTGTCATCTGCAAATTTGCTGAGGGTGCACTTCATCCCACTGTGTCATTGATGAAGATATTAAACAATACTGGTCCCAATACCAACCCCTGTAGGACAACACTTGTAATTGATCTCCATCTGGGCATTGAGCCATTGAGCACTGCTCTCTGGATGTGACCATCCAACCAATTCCTCATCCACTGATAAGTCTGTCCATCAAATTAATCTCTCTCCAATTTAGAGAGAGGGATGTTGTGGCCGACCATCTCAAAGACCTTGCAGAAGACTGGACAGACAACATCCATTGCTTTTCTAAAAGGGAGTAGGTGGAGTGACTGCTCTTCTTGTAGACTTGAGTAGTCACTCCATCACAGATGGCCACTAGGTTGGTCAGGCAAGACTCGTCCTTGGTGAAACCATGCTGGCTGTCTTGGATCACTATTCATTATTCTTCACTATTCTTCTCAGGCCATATTTCCTGTCTCATAGCCTCTTGCTACATTTTCCTCCTTCTGATTTGTGGATTGATTTTTTTTTTGAAAATACCTTTCAGCAGTCAGAATGTTTGCTGATTGTTTCCCTTGGAACAGACTGTAGAGAAACCTGAATCTGCTGTGACTAGGGGATCCAATTCTCACCTTTTCCTCCCCTCTTAAAGACTTAGACTAACGTCTACAGAGCTTGGTAGGAACAATGTGCATCGTGAGGAGTGGAGAGCAAGCCTTGTGGAGTTTTAGATTCTAGCAGTGGATCTCAGCTTCATCACTCTGCAAGTTTCAACTGAATAAAATCCCTGTTGGTAGGCTCTGTGCCACAAATCCTGTAAAAGCCAGCTGCAGCAGTCACAGCAGGATGGAAAGATTATCCTGAATCCCGTATCTCTTCCTGCTGCAACTGTCCTACTTAGAACACAGGGAAATTGATTTTCCAGCTTAGCTTCCAAGGAGAGAAACTCCTCTGAACTGATGTCTCCCAAGATAGAACAAAGTCAATTGATTCACTGGAAAAATCCACTAAGAGAAGTAGAGCAGACCTAGATCGGATAGCTACAGGGTGTCCTGAAGACATGAGGTTTCTCTTTTCAGGCTCAAACTTCTGAAGCAGGAATAAGAAGCAAAGCGTGTGTGTAGGCAGATGAGGTACAGATAGGGCTATCTGGATGTCATTCAGACCAGGTGTTTATCTTCTGCCTTCTCTGCCTTCCTCTCCCTATTTGGTTTATCAAGTCCACCCTACCAACCTCAATATGCTGTTTATTTGCAGCAAATATCTCCTATGTTTTCCTACAAGTACCACTTTTTTTTTGTTAGTCCAGACCATCAGAGGTTTTTCTAGACCACAGCTAGAAGCTTTACGTAACTTGAATAACATTTCTTCTTCTTTACATTAGGAGTTGCTTACTATGTGCTTATTATATATACTTCCTAATATGGATAGACAAACTGCAAAATTTTGATCTTTTTCAAGAATGGGAACTCTGAGATATTTGCAAGTTGCCTTATTTTGGGGTATGTATGAGCAGTTTGCATGTGCTTGGGTGAATAGTTTCTCCAGTCAGTGAGGACAGGTTCCTCCAAAGACTAACTTTGACATTTGGAGTTCATTTCTGTAGTGTCTCTCTCCCCTTTGACTAAAACACAAGCCCAGGGCTAGTATCCATGCTTCAAAAGAGTCTTTTTGAATACAGCTTGCCTTTATATTTTACTGTATGTGTCATTGTTAAAAATTCTTAGCATCAGTAAGAATATTACAAGCTCCTCACCAGAGTAGCCAACATTTTCCACCTTTGTGTTTCTTTTGGTACAAAAACTTGATACAATTTCTCCTGCATTTTCTGAGTATTGTTTATTGACTTCTTACCCCTCGCCCTAAGCCAAAATCCCCCTGAAATATAACTAGGGAGAAGGTTAGCCATGTAGCACTACTTAGTAGAACTTTGCATTGTCCCAGTGTAAGCATGTATCTTGTGGGCATGATATGACCTTAAGAAAGAAAATATTGCTTTCCTGCAATATGCTAAATTAAATTTTTCAAGTCTCAGTGGACTGACATCAACACAAAATGATCTGTTATTGGATTATATTCAGTTAAATATTTGAGCGTTCAATATGAAATTGTTCTACTTTTTTGTAGAATATGTAATAGTAGATAAGAGACAATATTTTGTTAGAAACAGATCCAAAAATGAAAAGATAGCAGGATTTCCTGCCAAAACAATATTATCATTTTAGTTTGCTTGTCCTTTTTTATGGGGTAAAAAGGGAGGAATCAGAAAGCAAATATTGTTCCTCACCCACTATATATAAGCTTATCTAAAGATTAAGTCATTTTGTCTAGCTGGGAAAAGATGAGTAAAACACAGTTACAGGATATACTTACTTTTTTTTTCCCTGTAAAAAATGAAGGATTGCTCCTCTAGATTTTGATTTTAAGAGACTTCTACATGTTTTCTGTTCTTGGCAGACCAATTTCTATATACATATTAGAATAATAAAGTTTTAACTTTTAAGAAAAACAATAACTTTGGTCTTCTTCTAGTTGATACTACAGAAGACTAAAGATAACAGTGTTTTCCTAATTCCAGCTTTTTAAATTCTTACTCTTAGCTGCAGCCTGTTATTAGAGTAATACCTTGCATGCCCTATGCAAAAGAAAACCTAGTGAGCCAGAATTTTTGTAGCTCCTGGCAGCTTTCTCTGTTTAGATATGCTCAGGATCTGATTTGTTTTATCTAAGCACAGTACTTTAATTGTAGATAAAGTAAAGAAATTAATGGAGAATTTTGTGGGAAAGAAGACTTCTGTTTAACCCAAATTCTTAAATGCAGTTGTCTTTTTCAACTCTACGAAGAATGTTTCCTAGTTAGCTACTGTAAAAATTAATTTTTCTTTTCATTATGTGTTGTGTTCCACTTCAATAAAGTTTGTTTTATAGTTCAGTATTCAATAAAAGGAACACTGCTGTTTGAAATTTAGCTTCTCAAATGTAGCTGAACTGACGATTCAATCCATGTAACAAACCTTGTCCCAGCCACTGATCAGTGACAGGTTTAACTTGGCAAGTGCAGTGACTTCTGTAGTTATTCACAGTTCCTTTAGCTTTCTTAGATCTGTCTCACGTTTTCATATTTTATGGAGAACAAGTGATGTATAAACAGAAGATATCATATATCTCACAGGTCTATGTCCTGTCTCTGTACTGTGGCTGTGCACCTAATACAAAAGGCACTGACATGTCTCTTGTTCTGCCCAGGATGAAATGGGCTGCCCTCTGTAGAAACATGACTTTTACAAGAAAGGGATATATCTTCCTCCACTGTTGTATTTTTTGAGGAAATATTCTCTGAAAAGCATGAATACACACGTCTTATAGTGTCTTTAATACAATTTGTAACTCCTTAAATCTTCCCATTTACTTGTGGGAAATGAGCACAAATGCTCTGAGGTCCACTTTTTGCTGCTAGATTTACAGCCACTAGAAGTGATTTTCGTATTACTCTGTGGTTGATTTGTATGTAGACATTTTTATTATGCAGCAGTGATTTTTGGGGGTGAGTCCGTGTAGAATCAAAGGCAGAAATGAGTGCATTGTATGTAAGCACAGCCCAGCAACTTTAAAATTAAAGCCGTGCCTACTGAACATAAGCCTATTTAGACAACGGCTGCTCTGTAACACCAGGAAGAGAGGTTGTTCTTTCTGTTCCCTTGTGTGACAGGATGGGGAACATCTTTTAACTGGCCAGAACTTCTCATAGTGAATGTCATAGTAAATTCAGCTGTGCATAGCAGCTTCACAAGCAGAATGGTCTGGCTGAAGAAATTCAGAGTAAGACAGGAAAAACATTGTTATGCCTAAATGTCCTTCTGAATTTACCTATGCCAGAAGCCAGAGAAGTTACATCATCTTCTTTAGTGCAAAAGAAGACAGAAGTGGTTTCAAAGCAAATAACATTAATGATCTAAAAATATTAATCAGATGGAAATGTCCATAAAGCTTCTTTTTGTGAGCGTTCACAATTATCCAACCCTGCCCAAAACAAGAGAAGCTCATTATGTATTATTTTAGCAAGCTGTGTTTACAGCACAATGTATCACAATGGTAATTGTCTATTTTAAGATTAACTCATTGCCATATGCGGTTTCACAATTAAGAATTAAACACAACAGATAGAAGGCAACTAGTCTCTGAAACACTGTTAGGGATGTTCTCATCTGTAGGTAATTAAATAATGGATCAGGTATGACTTGTTCTGAACACTGGAAATTATTATTTATATCTGGTCTCCCAAGTTGTTATTTAAATGTTGCAGTAGCAGAGAACGCCAGAAGGTTAGAAGCATTTTTAACAAGGTAGTTACAGAGGCAAATTTTCCCGATTTAAATATTCTTCGGCTGAAGTGATTCCTATTTGTTTCTCCACCGATGAGAAAAATAACCATGTTTTTTCCATTGTATTTATAACAGGCAGCAGGAAGATGAGTGGACTGCGATCTCCAGCCACGGTGGCGTGTAGCCCTTTGTGCCCATTGTTGTGTCCCAAACACTAACGGTTTGCTCTAACCTTTTATTTTTTAGCAACATATTTCAGGCATCTAAAATATTTTGAGAGAGGTGAACGAAACTAAACTGTTTGTGCTTTTAGAGGTAGGTAACAGCTTTTTTATCTTATTTAGCCCAGATTTCCGTTTCTAGCTCTGCACTATTACCTCCTCTGACAGGTAATCTTCCTGCCTGAAGGACCACAGGCTGGGAGAGGGCCCACTCTGGAGCAGGGGACTGGTTTGGACTGACCACAACCCCTCCCCACCCCCTCCCAGTTCCCCATCCCTCTGAGATGCTTGGGACTGAAAGTAGAGTTGGGAATGAAGGAGTGAAGCTGAGCTGGGGAAAATGGGGAGGTAAGGGGGTTTGTGTTTTGTCTTTGTTTCTCACTGTCCAGCTCTGATTTAATTGATAATACACTCCATTTCCCCAAGACAAGTCTTTTTTGCCTGTGACGGTAACTGGGATGTGATCTCTCTGCTCTTGTCTTGACCCACAAGCTTTCTTGTCTGATGTTCTCCTCCTGCCTAGTTGAGGAAGGAGAGTGAGGAAGCAGCTGGGGTGAGCGGCTGGTCAATGCCAACCCACCACAGATGTGCAGGTTGAAAATTATTTTATATAAGACTAGTCATCTTTTGCTTTAACCTAATATTTTTTAGTACTTCAGTTATTGTGTCTCACTGCAAATGTCTAAACTTTAAAGCTTTCCTTGTTAATTTTACTCAGTTCTGGGTGTTGAGGTGTTGGGTGCCTGAAATTAACTGATATCCACAAAATCTCGCTGAGTGGTGGATGAGGAAGGATGGTCTAGGGGTTTTAGAATGACGGAAAGGCATTTTCAGGAAATAAACCTCACACAAATATAACCATAGCACGGGTTAGTTAAGAAGAGCTTTAAAATTACACATCAGAAAGAGGAAGTAACGGATAAGAATTAAGAAAGAAACATATGGTTGGAAAGTGAGAAACTTAAACTAGGAGGAGCCAATGTGAAAAGTTTCCAAGTATCCCTGAGTCTTGCCATTGCTGTCATACTTAATGTGTGAGTTTCCAGAACTTCACTGACAGAATAAAAACTGCAAACAATTGGAAAGTGCTTGTGCCCTGGTTCTTCAATTTTGTACTTTTTGAACATGACAGACCATATCCATAAGAGTCAGTGAGATAAAGATGTTCCAGCACATCTCATATAGAGGAACCAGAGAAATAACACCAACAGATCATTCCAAATGAATTGTCATAAATGATTACTTAGGGGGTGAGAAGAAACAAGTTCACGCTATTTATTGGAAAAATAAGAGTATAAAGAGAAAGCACTGAAGGATCATTAGGTCATGTCATACTGCGAAAGAAAACTAGCAACTGAGTTGTCTTCATATGTTCAGCATTTGGCAGATAATCATTCTGTAATTCTGTGGTTCTTAAGACAGCAGGAAAGTCATTGTATCTTGATTCCTTTTCCCTTTTATTTGTATGGATCTCTGCTAAGGAAACCCCTTTAAATCATACTCATTCAGGAAACACTTAAGTCTAGTGGTCACACTGATATTGTATACACAGCTATACAGAGATGGATTTAAACCTCTAATGCAGTGTTTTCCTGAACTCAGAACAAAGTCTTAAACCACTCTGGAACTGTAGAGTGAGAATATGTAGCAGCAATGTGGTTTTCTGATACAAATCCTGGATCTGAGTCTGTAACCTGGACTTCCTGGAATTATTTTAATATCTTAGTCTATTTCCATCATAACTTCAGTTTTTTTCCCCCTGCTCAATCCAGATGGTATTAAAATAATTTTGTGCTTTATTATATAAACATAGTAATTGCACGGCATATCATTTATAAATATTGTCTTATATGTATAATTTTGCATCTATATCAGAAAGGTATCTAAAAACAAACATGAATTGTTTATCCCTATTTTTACAGATGGCATCAAGCATTTGTAGAATGAATGTTGCTCATCATTGCTTGCTGAGTGTGTGATAGAGCTGGAGGGAGGAAGAACTGAGATCTGAGTCCTAACCCTCAGCCTGTTCCTAGACCTGTTCATCTGTAAGTCCAAATCTGCTCTATTTCATACAGTTTATTTTGCTTGCAGCAGAGTGGAATCCTCGTTTAAAATAATTTCTCTTTATGGATGTTGAGAGGGTGTACAGATGTGCAGGAGAATAGCATTTGAGTAGTTGCAAATTGGAGTAGTAATTTTAAAATTAGTATTAATTTTGATAATAGCATGTGCAAGATGCTGGGAATGGGAGTAATACAGCACAAACAAAGACAGGAAAATACAATGATTAGTAACTGTTCTTCAGGAAAGGACTTTGGTTTTACAGTGGTTTGTAAATGGAATGTGACTCCATGGTTTTAAATTATTGCAAGAAGGGCAGGAGCCATGCTGAATTGTATTTGAAAATGACTATAGTTTAGATGATGTGCAAAATAATCTCTGCTTTGCACAGCATTAGTAAGGCCACAGGTATGTCTAGCTTAGTGGATTTGAACCAAAAATATGAACCACCTGAAGAGAGCTAAAGAGCAAGCAACAATGTTTAGAAATCCAGACAAGACATCTTAGACCTTAATGACTTGGGATTATTTAGCAGAAGGGCATAATTTGTTCTCCGTGTGTATGATTGACAGAACAAGAATTATTAAGCTTAAATTGAAGCGAGACAGATGCATGTAAATATTAACAACTTTCTAATGGTAGGACAGCAAAACAGATTTTTGAATCTTAATTCTCAGAGGTTTTAAAGTCAGGGCAGATAAATAGGAGTTAAGACGGACTTGGATATGACCCATGCTTGCCTTGGAATGGGGCTAAAGTCATAAATGACTTCTCAAGACCTATTTCAAATGTATTTTCTATAAACTGTAGAATTGAGTGAGAGCATCACTGAAATGTAGCAGCTAGGTCAGTAACCCTTGAACAGAAAAAGATCCACCATGCTCTGTTATTTTCACTACCTTTGTCACCATATATATGAAACTCCCCGGTCACTATTTCTTTACTTCCAGTTTACTAGATGACAGAGAAATAGTTAACTTTTATAGCCAATAATACTTCACAGTGACATGAACTGCAACAATATTGTGTCTTCTATTGCTAAAATGACAGCTTGCTTTTTATCTCAAACAAAAGCAAATGGATTTGAAAGATGGCAAACAAGTGTCAAATAATTCTGTCTCATCATTAAAAAAGATTCAAAGATAATAATATTGATATTGAAACAAAAACTACATTTCACATCCAACTTCTTGCTCTCGAGAGCATGCTTAATATAGAGTTAACTTAAACTAATTGAAAAGAGTGAAGTATTTGCATAATTGTATTCAGGAGATTGTTGTTGTTCAGTCTGTTGAAATCTCCTGGAACACATGAATACAATGCTTTGTGAACCTGCTATTCCCGATTTTACCAATTTAATCTACAGTAAATCTCATTAATACTACCAGTAAATACTAGAAATATTGTCTGATGTACTTTCAGATTAATTATGCTTGTGGCAATCTTTTCCTTATAAAAGGAGGTAATTCATTCAAACAATAGCAATTCTTTCTGAATTCACCTCAAATGTCATTATGATGGAATGCAATTTTGGGAATAATGCAAATGTAAGTTTCAGTAGCTGGAAGCAATTTTTTTTTTAATGAGGTATGCTCTAACATATGCTGCAGTTTCTACCACTGGCATGGTAAAGTAATACAGAGACAATGTATATGATTAAATTTATTATTGGTGTAAGTCATTGGAAGATAAAGATAAATTTCGGTAGTTGCTGTATTTTATTTATGCAGATAACTAAAAAAATCAATTATTTCTGCCAAACTGTGCCTTATTAAGGTTCAATATCCAGTTTTACTTTTGTTATAGGTATGATCTCTGTACTTATTGTAACTAGGGAGAGTTTGATGTTCTATTTCAGGACAGAGGAAGCACTGTTCAATGACATGAGATCTAAGGCAAAACCTATCTGTCTGCCAGAAGGCTGAAAAAAGAGGATCTGGCAGACCTACTAATAGCTGTAGTTTTCAGAAGCATTTGTCTGTATGCTGGAATTTTCCCTGTTATGCCTTACTGGAAGACCAGTGAAATCTTTTTTGTCCTGTTGACTGGGGGATTTATTTGACCATATAAATGGAAACAAGTTAACTTCATTGTGAATGTGTATTTCACTGGTTTTCAATTGGTAAATCATACCCAGAGATGGTGTGGGTTGTGGTATTCTAAGCAGAACTCGTTTGGGATGGACAAAACTATGTCCTGGGTATATTATCTTGAGTTCTTCTCTGGTTGCCAGGTCTCTGCTGGGAGGCAGAGGTGGCAGTGGCCGGTAAGGAGACCACTGGAGATAAATAATATCATTGAGGGGTGGGAGGTGGTGGTTGTAAGGTCAGGGGTTCAAGGATTCAACCTGAGAACGAGGAGTTGAAGGAAGCAATGTGTTGAGCAATGCGGAGTTTGTAGTGCAGTCCTGTCAATCAAGTGAGGGGGGAAGAAGAAGAGGAAAAGGTACAAAAGCAGTAGGAGAGAAATTAAAAA
>VXBO01007663.1:627655-664649 GCA_013400135.1 Rhinoptilus africanus | reverse complement strand
TTCTCTGGCATCTTTGTTTTTTAAATTGATATTAAGGATTTTTACCTCATAGACTCAATTCAGTTTATTGGTTTATTGGATCTATTCCCTTGGACATGTTCCATTTCTTTCTGCTGAAGCTGTTCTGTGGAGGCTGAGGTTATTTGTGACAGTGTTTTAAAAGCATATTATGTGTCTTTTTTTCAAGTTACAGTTCAGCTACCTTGCATATCGAGGTTATCTTTCAGTACACCACATAAGCAATATATACCAGTTGCATATTGGCATATACTTTGCAATCTATTTTGTTACAACAAAACCATTTAAAATATTTCTGACTAAAGAGCATATCTAGAAGTTGACATGAGTGAAATTCACATCTGTATTCAAAATACTGTACCTTTTAAAATACTTTTCTTGGAATGTATATAGCAAAATACAGATTCTCTTCCTCTACACCTAACATAAAACATACATGCTGTTATCAGTGGTGACAATTCAATCACTTTGCTCATTTGTTCTGTTTCAGACGGTGCGCCATGGTTTTCCTTATCTACCCACTGCCTTAGCTTTTGACCCAGTTCAGAAAATTCTGGCAATTGGAACAAGAACAGGAGCCATCCGAATGTATCCTTTCTCATTCAGAATTTACAACATTTCTATGTATTTGTAATATAGTGGTGTGAATCGTCTTCTACAAGCACTCAGGTAAGGTTACTGTTTATGTTGTTATCTTCTACTTCATTTTGCTTTACTAGATGGACTGGAAACGGAGTTGCTGTTGAGGAATTAGCATTATCTCCTTAAGGTGTCCAAAGAAAAAAGGTGGATTGAGTTTTTGGCATATGGTTTTAGCTTATATTGGTTATTATAAAGCAGAATGTTTTTTTGGTTTTCATCATGAAAAGTAGACACTTCTCAGTATGTAAAGTTAGACTACAAAGTGGTAATGAGCAACTTGTGAATGTTGTGCTAGTAATAAGTAAATTAATTGCTGCAATGTAGCTAGCCAGATCTTCAGTGTAGCTATCTATGTATGAGATCTTGTTTAGACTCTTCCAAATGAATAGTGGGAAATCAGTGATTTTAGGGCAGAATTCATCTTTTCCTGGAGGAGAAGGTGAAGCTCTCTAAAAGTGCCTATTTCTCTTCATTAATTATAAAGGTGCATGAGTGCCAGCAATTTAGGTATTTTTTATAGAGTAGGAATTTTAAGTTAGAAGTCTACACAGAATATAAATAAATTGAATATAAATGTAATGAAAATTTGAAAACTTTGATTTAAAAAAAATGTGAGAATATTTAAATGTGATGTATTTCCAAATGTTTCTCTGCATATTTTTCTTAGTTTGTCACGGTTCAACTGTATTCCAATTTGCTGAAAGTACATATAAAATAAGGAAAAAAAGAAGAAAGACTTATAGGAAGGTTTAAATGTTACAGGAAATGAATTAATAAACCAATATTTTTTACAACCTTTTTGTAGCTAAATGAATTTTGGGTTTAAAGTTGGGGATAACGCTGTATAAAATACCAATCTAATCTTTTCTGGTTCTTTTGCTACCATTGTTCCCAAGGTAACTATAAACCTAATGAACCCAAAGGCAGGTTACAAAGTAAAGAAAAATCTCCCTCTAAAGAACCAGTCTTTGCTTCATGTGACATGACTAAAACTTTGTTTCTTCCATTTTTGAGTGCTCTTGTTCTGAACAGTTGCGTTTTCATAAGCCTTGTTTTCTATCTGATCCAGAGCTTCTCACCAGAGTCAACTAAATCTCTAGTTATGTGACAAGCTTCGTTTTGATAGTTCTCCTCTTAATATTTACCTATATGAAGTAGATTGAATATATTCTACTCATTTACAAAGAGGAAAATCCCCTTGAATTTGTGCACTTCTGGGAAAATGCAAGTCTAGTAGTCATGCTTTCTTTTTTTGGGAGGTATGCAAGATTAGAAAACTGGAGCTTTGTCTCTGAAACTTCACTTGCTTCTATGAGTGAGAGTATTGGAAATTTCATGGATAATGTAGATGTAGGAAAACGACCTTGCAGAAGATTGATTCCTGAGCCCACCTCTTCTTTCCATCTCAGCAACCTGGCTTTTGATGGAGCAGTGCTGTTACTGGCTAGGCATCCTATACCTTTATAAATCCCTCCTTTGAGAAAAATGCAGGTACAGAATCCTGCATTAATACAGGTTGATGTAGGTTTAAGTAAAACCTGCATGTCCCCTGCCACGGGAATGGAACATGCAGTAGAAAGTTAGCTATGCCCCTAACCTTATATGAAACTCTTTATTATATCATCAATGGAAATGGATTTTAAAAGTTGAGAGGAGGAAGGGAGAAGAATGTTTTTCAAAGCATTGTTCCCTTTAATGTCTCTTCTTCAGTTTTGCTAGCAAACCTCTACCTCATTCACTGAAAATTTTCTACCAGTTCTAGTAACTGAATCACACAAAAGCATCGAGATTACCAGAGAATTTAATTTTTCTGAGATCTCATAACATAGATGCATCTCACCTTAGGCACACCGAGACTGGTTTGCACAATTGAGCACTGAATTAATGGGAGCTGGGCTTTGAAGACAGAGGGTGCCTTAAAGGGAATTATTTATTCATTTTAACTAAGACTTTTCCATTTGGCTCTTAAAGGTTCACAGAACATATTATGTAAAAAGCCTAGTTGTGGACTAATAACTTTGCATTTGTACACAAGGTTGAACAGTAAACAGTGAAACAGAGCCTGGGACCACACATGGAACACCACTCATTGGAGTCAGCCTTGCTGTAACCATTTGTAATTTTTGAAATCAGGCAATAAAATTCAAGTCAAGTTGTAACAGATTTAGTATAGCATTTGGAAACACAATTCATAATGAATTTTTTTTAGGCAAACTGAAAAAAGTATAAAATTTAATCACTCACTCTTCCATGGTATCCTGTAAAAATACTTTTTAACAGAGCTGCACAATTTCATTCTGCTGTGATTGTGTTAGGTAGCAGAAAGAGGGAATTCGTTCCACACATACGTTGTGTTTGACCAGTCCTTCTAAACAGTACTGTGGATGTAGTGAAAGGACATCAGAGAAACGCCCCCAATTATTTGCTTGTTTGTTTATTGGTAGCACCAAAAGGGCCTAGTTTGTATCAGACTATGTTGTGCTGGGCAACGCAAAAGCATAGCAAGACAGAATTTACGTTTAGTATTCATGTAATGAAGTAGAAGAAGGTTTCCTGTGACCAGTGTAAGTCACATAATGGTATTGTTGCTTCCCTATTCTTCCTAAGAGATTCACAAAGTATTGGTATTTCTATTGGTCACAAGTTAACAGGTCTCAAAAGACAAGCTGTTTCCAAAGAAAATGAAGCGTGCACCTCTGCATTGTGAATTAATGTTTAACATCACGCCTTCAGGTGATCATTCCAAATGATCCAGCAGCAGTACTGAAATTGACTATGCTAAATTGGCCTGAAATAGAGTATATTATTCATAAGTTGCTATTAGAGTACAGAGATAAATGAAAGTTCATTTTGGTATGACAGTCAATTTGTCTTCTTCTAGATTTCTTTTTAGCCTGCTTTAGATGCAGCTGCTATAGCTTCTACAGCAATGGGAGTTGCTGTTGCTATGCTCTAATGATCCTAGCAGTCTCTGTGGGATTCTCAAGGAACTTCAAACAACAACGTAGGTTTTACCTACACCGATGACTGCTGGGTACTGGATCCTCGTAGGGGCAGCTGTGCTCCAGCCCACAGAATGAGAGTGGACTGCAAATCGTCGATGAGAGAGTATCTTCCTATGACTAACAGAACCTAACAAAATCTGCAAATAAAGGGCAAAAAACCCACTCTTGAAACAATTGCTGTGCCATATGGTCATTCTTTTCCTTTGTCCTAAACACAGCAAATTTTATGTCCTCTCTGAGGGCTTTTTTTCCTATTTGAAGCCTGTTCTCAGCTCCCATATCTTTGATCATTGCTCAGATCATTGCTTGATACCACACTATCTGGACTGTCCTTCCTTCAGGCAAACACATTCAGAAGAAGACGGGCTGTGAAACTGAATTCCTTTTCTTACCATCTCCATATCCTTCTTCCCTAGTCTCAGTCTGGGGAACCTTCTGAAATTACACATATAAAACCAAAGTGTGCAGTCTCCAGTTACTATCAGAGAGTGTTCTGTACCACCACACAAGGTGACAAGAAATTAAGAGAGTTGGTCATACTTAAGTCTGTTCCTCATTTCAGAGGAAAAAGAGAACTCTGGGGTTTGTCACATTCTCAATCTGAATAAATAGATTCAAATCAGTGGTATAAGAAATGATTATTCCAGTATCAGATCTGAAGAAGTGGCATGTTGCTCTCAGATTTCAGGATGCTTATTTCTATATTGTCATTTATTAAGCTAATAAATGCTTGTTAAAATTCATTACAGGTACTTTCTGGAGTCCTTGAGTCCTTTCCTTTGGAATTATTCCATCACACCAAAGATGTGCTTAGCCAGTATAGCCACCAACTTCAAACATATAGAATAGAGCATCTACATATTTTTGTATTGACCTGCTGATTATTTGGTGGTCAGCTGCAGTAAGAAATTCTGAAATAGACTCTTCTATAGCTATTATCGTCTTTGCTTATTAAGAATGAGAGAAAGTTTGTCTTAAATCCAGTGCAAAGAAAAAAACTTACTGGGTCCAGAAGGGCCTCCACACCACTGAAAGCTTATCCATCATCAAACAGGGTTAAATTAGCAATTATGTCTTTGGACATGTTTTTGCGTGGTCTCTTGTTGTCATTAATACATAGTCTTTAGACTTATGGGCTTCTTGTTGTCATGGATGCAGGTTATGGGGCATGCAAATCTTCATTTTCACCATTTGTTGCTTGAGCAAAAAAGTAAGCCGTCCACAACACATGCAAGGCCTTTCTAATAGACATAACAGCTTGCTTTTATCAGACAATGTTATCAGACAATATAGTAGCCATTCTACACCTAAGCAAACAAAATTACTCTGACTCACTAGCACGTGAAAGTGGAGGTGTTGCTCTGCCCCCACCTTTTGTTTCGATGCATGGTCCTGACACTTTCCTTGCTCTGACTCTGGTGCTTATCAGATATTTCTGTAAGCAATTAAATTCACTAACCTGGCAAAAACTAGATCTTTTTTGCTGTGTTCCTTTTTTGCCAGATTAGTGAACTGAATTACCTGGTGCTTACCTCTGGTGCTAGTCAGAATGATGCATAAGGAAACTGCAAGGAGTGCATGGTTGGGACGTGACACAGAAGGAGATAGAGGAGAAATAGAAATTTTGGCAGTAAGGAGCAGGTTATTAAATTGACTTGTCTCACTATGTGAAATTGCATCCCAGAAATCCAGCTATGGCAGAATGCAGTTACAGTTGAAATTTGCTGCAAAATGTGGAAATAGCCTATCAATTTTGAGTGATACGAAAGGTAGCCTATCTTTTGCTTATGTTTAAAAAATCTTCATGTAAAGCCATTTGAAAATCACAAAAATTCTACAGGCTTTGCTCAAGAGAGATTCTGCTTGAGGATCATATTTGGAATACTTTTTATTACTTATTTCATGTGTTTCTTCCAAAGCTTTGATAGCAAGGGTGATTTTTGAATGTCAAACATAGTACATCAATACATATTTCACTAGGTACATTTTGTGAAAAACAAAACATGGCTTTAAGATGACCAAGAAGGCCAATAGCACCCTGGCTCATATCAGAAACAGTGTGGTCAGCAGGACTAAGGAAGTGATCATCTCCCTGTACTCAGCACTGGTGATGCCGCCCCTTGAATACTTTGTCCAGTTTTGGGCCCCTTGCTAAAAGAAGGACATTGAGGTGCTGGAGTGTGTTCAGAAAAGGACAACAAAGCTGGTGAAGGGTCCAGAGCACAAGTCTTATGAGGAGCAGCTGAGGGAACTGGGGTTGTTCAACCTGGAGAAAGGAGGCTGAGGACCTTACTGCTCTCTTCAACAACCTGAAAGGAGCAAGGTGGGGGAACAGGTGATAGGATGAGAGGAAATGGCCTCAAGTTGCACCAAGGGAGGTTTAGGTTGGATATTAGAAAAAATTTCTTCACTGGAAGGGTTGTTAAGCATTGGAACAGGCTGCCCAGGGAAGTGGTTGAGTCACCATCCCTGGAAGTATTTAAAAGACACGTAGACGTGGCACTTAGGGACATGGTAGTGGTGGACTTGGTAGTGATAGGTTAACAGTTGGACTCGATCTAAAGGGTTTTTTCCAACCTAAATGAGTCTATGACTCTGTAAGTTTATGTCAGTTCTTCCTATGAAACAGCTAATAATCATGTATTTGATTCCAGAGTTACTAACCCAAGTAAAGGGGAAGGTGAAATCTAAACCTAACGTAGCTCTTTGGAGCAGTGTGGATCCTCAGCAGCTGATGTACACAGAGAGACTATATTACCGGGAGGTAAAACTGAGGCTGTTTGTGTCCTCTAGAAAAAAATCAGGCAAAGAAAGCAAATAGCTCTAATTAAATGATTGCCTGCAGAGTTCTGAGGAGGCATGGAATTTTACAGGAAAGGAAGTTTGGTAAAGAATGTTTGACATCAGGTTGGATGTACTTTAAAAGAAAATAAGAGAATATAACTTGAGGGTTTGGTCTGTGAGAAGGATGGCATAACATCTAAATATAAAGTGTGACAGATTTACTCTCCCTGGAACTGCCATCTCTTAATCTAAACAAGGTTTCAGTAGATATTTATCCTTAAAATAAACCAGCTGTGTTCCATGCTGTTTACTCTATGTGATTTATTGGGCAGATGAAATGGGGGAAGCATAGACAAGATCATAAGACCAAAGTTTTGTTGTTTGACTTGGAAGAATCATTGATGCATTTCATCTTTATCTCATTGTGGAATATATTTGGGATTTTTCCAGAGCACTTGAGTGATTCAGTAGCACGAACCTCACTGATAGTCAGTACTCCTAACATAAATTATTTTAAAAATCCCCCTGGGAATCAACACATACATATTTTATGGTTTTATATGCATAGATACCTAAATATGTTATTACAGAAATGAATTTATTGTCAAACTGCAAGAAAAAAAAATTTATAAAAGATATAAAAATAATCAAATTTACCTGTATGATTAAATCTGACAGAACCAGAGTTTGGGGAATTTTAAATCTATACTGAGATTACCATGCATCTGGTTATGTGTGCAGTCATATGTGTATACATATTAAGTCTCTGCATATATGAATAAATTTGGGTCCATTGGTCTGTCAAGCCTCTTTCATGATTTTTAGGTTAGCAGGTTAAATATCTTACAGTACTGGACTTCCTTCACTTTCAGTTAGTGTTTATCCAGGAGGTAAAAATGGAATTTGACATATGCAAACAAATCTACTAAGAAAAAATAGATTTTCATATATTTGGAGATGCATCTAAAAATGGCATACAGGTGGATGGATCTGGCAGCATTTTAATTGAAGCTGATGGCTGTGTTTATGATTATGAAAAAAATGCTTTCTGGATGTCTGTTGCAAGAATTTTATTGAGTTTAATAAAACCCCCACAATTTACTGTGATATTGAAATGATGACTAGTGGTGATAGTCAACCATTTCAAATAAGTCATGTGTCTTAATTAGACTTTGTGTGAGCTTTAGAGCTTTCCACACATTTTGTGTTCAAAACTTTGTCATTAACAGAAGTTAGGAAGTAACGCGCATCAATTTTCCCTCCTTTCCAGTCTGCTAATTATCTATTTTAGACAAATATCCATGACCTAAATTTGGCAAACATCCTTAAAACACAGAAATTTGTAGTCATACTATGCAATTCGCTATTTATTTTGACTCTTTTTTTCTTTTGCTTTTATCTGGCAAATATTCTTAGTGGGAGAGAGAACTGATATTTCTCCAAATAACTTAGAAAAACTAATATCTAGGAAAAAGGAAAATGCAAAGTACATAGGTGCATACATACACTGTGGGTCTTTTAGTCCTGTGTAGAGAGACCTATTTTTGTCTGGGTACAGGCACTCGTTCCATTTAAATTCTTGATGACTTCTTAGACGCCTTTCTTGCACATATGTTTTTCCTGGAGGGAGGCAATGGACAAAGGGGAGCTGTGGAGGGTTGAATGCCCGTCATGAGGTAGAAAGGCTACAGTGACTCTGAATAATTGTCTCTGCATTGGGAATACCAATGTAGAAGTTCTTTGGAAGTTTCTGGAACTGAAAAGATCCATTTGTGGGGATCTTCTGCAGCAAGGAATGTGAACCACACGTTGGTGGTTCAGTAGGAGATAGGACAGACATAGTTGCACACTATTTTTCCATATATTTTCCTGAGGTCTGAAAAATGGGGAGATGGACAAAACAGAAACAATGTTCTCATTCAGGAGAAGAGAGGGAAAGGTTTCCTTGGAGAGATTCTTTTCCCTTATCCATGGCCAGCTTAGTCCCTCTTTCCCTGACTGTGACCTAATTTCACTCCAGTTCCCATAGTGTTTACGTTTCTTTTCCTCAGCCCTGACCTGTCTTTTCTTAGTGGCAGCAAAGAAGCAATATTCTTTCAGTCTCCACCTTCTTCTGACCTGTGCAAAGCAGTCTCTGAATGACATATTTTTCTAAACAAACTGTTCAAGTCAAGAACCGAGATGTTTCCTGAGTGCTTCAGATATAGCTTTCAAAGCCACAGATGAGTATAGAAGGAAGAATCAAAAAAGAGCATCATGGGAGAAACCAAGCTTGTGCAAAAGAGATTGTGGATTAAGAGCTATCAGAAAGTGAATAGCTGAAGCAGCCAAGTTTTAGGGGGCATCAAAGAATCTAAGCGTAGCATCAATCTCCTCATCCACAGGGAGGGGAAATGACCCAGAAATTCTGGGGGCCTGTTCCTTTTTAGTGTTGTTGTGAAGGAGATCAAAGGTAGTCTAGAAATTTATATGTAGAATTCATTGCCATTTAAGCACATTTCTGCCAACCCACGCAATCGCTTTCTAGACACACAGTAAGTTTGCAGCCCTCCTCGATCATGTACACGAGTACCATGCTCAGTATGTGGGAGGTACTGCTTCAAAAAGGAACTGGTCCTTACTATTCCTAGCTGAATGTAAAGGCTGCCCTGAGTCCTTGCAGAGGTTTTACAGGGGACAGCAGGCACCTATGATTTGGAGACAACTGGGAATATTAACTCCCAGTCCCTTACGTAACACCTTGCACTCAGACAAGTACTTTTGACTTCATGCCTACACGTCCTAAGGGCCACTCAAACCAGAAATGGGCTCCCTCATTGTCATGGCATATTCTCATGACCCAGCAGCATGGAGATTATGCGTCTATTCTGGTGTAGACAAGGACCCAAACTGTTAAAGATCCTGTACCTAATGATAAATAAGGCATTAGTCTTTAACAGCTCTTAGACCAGAGTTAGGTAAGGCACAGACACTGTGCCTTCTGGTGAAGCCTATTAAGAAGCTTCTAAGCATACACCGATGGTCCTCCAAGGCTTGCATGGCATGAGGTGGTAGTTCATGGGGTTTAGGTAGTTATAGTAACCCTGAGTTGTGCATTAGAGAGAAATGATTGGATAGCCCTCCAGCTCAACCCACCTGCAATGAGCAGGGACATCTTCAACTAGATCAGGTTGCTCAGAGCCCCATCCAACCTGACCTTGAATGACCTTGCCTTTTCAAGTCCTTTGGCCTTTAACTTGGTTCCTGCTGTTCATATCTGTAAAATGGAAAAGCATCTACCAGTGACAAGAAGTTTTATAAATGTAATACATGGTTGTAAAACTATTTTAAGATTAAGAATACCAGAATTGTATTTTCCAGAGCTATAGAAAAAGGAAGTCAGTAAATACATTCACAACAGTGATGTTACGAACTGCATTGTTACGAACATTTGTGAATTATCCTGTGCATTTTGATCATGCCTCCGCAGTGTGTAGTTTGTGTAAAGTGAATGACAGGCCATTCTTGAACGCATATTTGTCAATTAAAATAAAATTTCACATAAAAATGGACATAAAATTAATTTAAAGATAACTCACCTAAATGAAAACCATCATCCCAACCATAAGCTTTTCAAGCTGCCAACTTCCTCAAGTAGGATGTCCCAGCTAAAAAGAAAACAAAGCTAGAAATTCCAGTCTTTTCTAAAACAAGAGAAGCATATTCTTTTGTGAGAATCATCACTAAGAATGTCTTCTCCTATGCTCCTAAAGTTTGTAGCTTAGGGTTGCTAGCATTGCAACTCTCCAATGAAAGGAAATATCCATGAAAAACTGTTTCATTTTATAGGGTCCTTTAGTTTTAATTGAAAGATCATTCTTTGTACTTGGAAGTAGAAGAATCACTTCGTTAGGCTGACAGTTTTTACTACTGCAAAAAAGGTTTCTCAATTTCTTTTAGAGTAAATTAAATTACAGGAAAATCAATATCTGCAATAAGAAAACAGTGTAATTTTCAGGGCTGCTGAACAACTTAAGGACTTGAGACATTTTCCAGTTGCTTAAAAAATGTTTAAACTATTTTTAAAGGAATATAAATAGCTACAAGAGAGGACAGAAAACACTGAGTATCCTTACTAGTATTATTTAGATGAATAATTCTCTCCTGACTTCAAATCCATTAGTTAATTTAATTCTGAGGAGACAGGTAGAATGTTGTACCTTACTTGCCTATTTTATCTAGCCATAGCCATTTCTAGGGCTTCACAGAAAGATACTACGAGACGTTATAAGTGAATATTTTCCTTCTAAGTTCCTACCCTAACCAATGAAAGTCTGAAACACAGAGTTAATCGAAGTACAGTATAACTAGGTCTGCACATTCAATTAATTTATTTTCCATTAGTCTGCATCAGTTCTGTCCCCGCACCTCTCCAACTTTGCTTCTGCTGCTGTCAGGATTCTGCTGTCAGGATTCTTCACCAACTTTATGCTTCTGGGCCTGATGAGGAAGAGCTGTATCAGGGTCCTTGTCTACTTTGCCATGCTGTTCGCTGTAGAGAAAAGCAGCAGCACAGACAATCAGCTTGGAGGAAATGAGGATGAGCGAAGGAAATGCAGTCTCTTTGAACTACTGCATTCTTTGTATTTGTTTTTCTGTCTTCTGTCCTGTGAATTTGATGTTATATCATGAGGAGAAAAAGAGAAAATTTTGGTGGTTTCCTGAAACAGTCTAGTCAGTTGCCTGCTCCCGAAGTAGAGGAATCGAAGTGTCTGCTGTGGTTCCTCTACCATGTTTAAAACTTATGAGAGGGGCTGAAAGTTTTTCTGTTGTTCCTAGAGGGGTATCAGATGCAGCTAAATTTATTCATGAGGGTAAAAGCTACCCAAACTGCTGCCACTGATTCTGTGGATACAGAATAGTTTAAAGATCTCTTCTACTTCCCTGGTTTAGAATAGGATCCTGAAAGTTGGCAACTGAGAAATCATAAAAGCCCTCTTCCAGCAGTTCTGATAATGTGGTGCAGTTTCTAGCAGGACAAGTGAAACTTGTGAATGATGGAGACTGTCAGAAAGAATGTTCATAATCTTTGTGCTTTGTGTCATGTTTGCTATCCAGAAACAAGACTTCTACTCGTGCCTAATGGCTCTCTGGCTACTGATTTGTCTTTAAACACAACTAGAGGAGGTTCACGCTATAGACCTCGATAAACAGGTGCATGGATGGGCCCCAAGATAGGGACTGGGGGAGAAAATTCCCTCCCACTGTAAGAGAAGATCAGGTTCATGACCACCTGAAGAACCTGAACACACACAAGTCTTATGGGACCTGTTGAGATGCATCCCAGAGTCCTGAGGGAATGTGCTGATGTAGTTGCCAAGCCACTCCCCACAATGGCAATCCCTGGTGACTGTAAAAAGGGAAACACTGTAGAAAGGAGGACCTTGGGAACTACCAACCTGTCAGCCTCACCGCTGTGCCTGATCATGAAACAGAGCCTCCTTGAAGGCTAAGGCACATGGAGAACAGGCAGGTGATTCGAGACAGCCAGCGTGGTTTCACCAAGGGCAAGTCCTGCCTGACCCACCTAGTGGCCTTCTATGATGGAGTGACTACATCAGTGGACAAGGGAAGAGCTACAGATGTCATCTGCCTGGACTTCTGTTAGGCCTTTTACACAGTCCTACAAAACATCCTTCTCTAAATTGGAGAGATACGGATTTGATGGGTGGACTGTTTGGTGGATTATAAATTGGTTGGATGGTCGCATCCACAGGGTAGTGGTCAATGGCTCCATGTCCAGATGGAGACTGGTGACAAGTAGCGTCCTGCAGGATTCCATCTTGGGACCAGTACTGTTTAATATCTTCATAAATGACATAGACAGTGGGATCAAGTGCACCCTCAGCAAGTTTGCAGACCAGGCTGGGTTGTGGAGTTGACATGCCCGAGGGACAGGATGCCGTTCAGAGGGACCTGGACAAGCTCAAGAAGTGGGCCCGTATGAACCTCATGAGGTTCAACAAGGCCAAGTGCAGGGTCCTGCACTTGGGTCAGGGCAACCCCAGTACCAATACAGGCTGGGGGATGAAGGCATTGAGCCGCCCTACTGAGAAGGACTTGGAGGTACTGGTGGGTGAAAAGCTGGACATGGGCCAGCAATGTGCACTCGCAGCCCAGAAAATGGAACGTCTTTTGGGCTGCATCAAAAGCAGCGCAGCCAGCAGGCTGAGGGAGGTGATTCTGCCCCTTTTCTCTGCTCTTGTGAGACCCCACCTGGAGTACTGTGTCCAGCTCTGGAGCCCTCAGCACAGGAAGGACATGGACCAGTTAAAGCAGGTCCAGAGAAAGACCACAAAAATGATCCGAGGGCTGGAGCACTTCTACTATGAGGACAGGCTGATAGAGTTGGGGTTGTTCATCCTGGAGAAGAGAAAGCTCCAGGGACACCTTATAGCAGGTATATAGTATATGCCTGCTATATATAGTACCTAAAGGGGGATTATAAAGATGGGGACAAACTTTTTAGCAGGGCCTGTTGTGATAGGACAAGGGGTAAGACCTTCAAACTAAAAGAGGGTAGATTTAGACTAGATGTAAGGAAGAAATTTTTTATGATGAGGGTGGTGAAACACTGGACCTGGTTGCCCAGAGAGGTGGTAGATGGCCCTTCCCTGGAAGCATTCAAGGTCAGGTTGGACAGGGCTCTGAGCAACCTGACCTAGCTGAAGATGTCCCTGCTCATTGCAGGGGTTTGGACTAGATGACCTTTAAAGGTCCCTTCCAACCCAAACTGTTCTAGGATTCTATGAAAGAGATCTCTGAGTTTGCAAAGATAGGCATCAGTAGTTAAGGATTTGTTATCTGTCCTTGCTTCTGATATATCCTGTATTTAAAACTTCACCAGTGTTATCATCAGCACCTAGTTTTACAAGGGCTGTGCTTTGACAGAGGACAGGAAATGAAAGACTATTACCTTGTGTTTTAGAGCTCCAATCCAGGGTAAATATATTGCACTTGTGAACTCTGTGATATGATGTTGGCATCGTGATCATAATTAGTACACAATAGAATAGCAAATCAAGGTTGTAAATGCAAATTAACTCTTGATAATCTTTTGAAATACTTGGCTTTAATACACGGTCTTTAACATTCCTTTAACACTTCAATGTGATCATAGAGTAAATAATTCTCTAAGAACTAGAGTTATTTTTCCACTAGTGTAGGAATCATAACTTATTTTCTTGATTTAAACGTATTTCAAAATATGAGTGCAAATATTGAATTGATTGTTATGTAAAATTAGCTGAATTTCAGAAAAAAATAGATTATATACAGTATCTCTCAAATAAAATCAGAATTAAAAATAGCCAAACCCATTAAATGCATGTTTATTTGCCATTTAATTAGCAGCTTTATGTTCCTAACTTAAACTGGAATTGGTTATCATCCTGCTTGCTAGAGATACTTTTAGAGTCCAAGTTTCAATTCAATATTTCTCATTTTTGCTTTCTCTTCTTCCTTAGTAGGGAGCAGAAAGAACTAATATTGTCTGTGGTTCCAGCCATGATTATACAGGAAAGCCTGTCAGTACACCATGAAGCTTTGGGTGTCTATTTTGAATGTGGTTAAGCCTGGTATCAAAGACATAGAAGATCAGGTTTAATCTGCCCATATTGCTGCTTGTGAAATAATGATCTTGAATAATGCCAAAAAAAAAGCTTACCTAAACTAGACAGCCTGAGCATTTAAGACAAAGTATTTTGAAGCTGCTTGAGGAATCAGCAGAATCTTTTGGGAGGAGCAGACTCGTGCAAGCATCTTTCACCTAAAAAAATTAGGAAGATTTCTTATTCATCAACCAACTACAAGACCAACTACAACTCTATCGAGTGTTATTTAAGTAAGTATTTTTATTCTGTCCCTGGAACGGATGTCTTTTTTTTAAAGTTCTAGTCAATCTGTGGTTATGTAATCATAGTACGTATGCCCTGGAGCCTTCTTGTCACTGCTCATTGCAGTTATTATTCAGACATGATTCTGGAAATTTAGGCAGGTTATTTTTATCAACAGAATCTTGTAAAGTTATCTTTTAAAGAGAAATTGAGCTGTGAATCTTCATGTCAGATTCAAGCTCATAAGCATATATGATCTCTCAGGGGGCTTTTTTATTGCAACAATTATATTCATCAACAGTCTGTATACAGCTAGTTATAGGGATCCACTGATCTCTTCCTTGAATTCCTGCTGTAAGTTTAGGTTCTCCTGATGTGCATAAGCAACTATACTTATTTTTTCTTCTAGTGGAAATTACATTGAATTTGTCAACATTGCACAAGGCCATCATCTTGCTTTTTCACTAAGTTTGTTTAGGTCTGTTTAAAGATCCTCACTATAGTTGCTAAACCAAATGACTTTGCCACATATTTAACTCTTTAGGTCTTTAACAGATTAAGAAATATAGCAAACTTTATCAGATGTACACTGGAGTATTGTCACTTTGGGCTAAATGCCATTGCTTTTGGTGACACTGTATTCAGAATCTCAAAATCTCATTTGAAAGTGGACTGTGCTCCCCTATCTCCTATCTATCTCAGTCAGGTTTTTTTTAAAAAGGAACTTTAAACACTTTTGAGAAGCATTGCTTGTAAAGGAAGACAGAATTCATTAGTTTTTAATGTTTCAATTTTGCATTTTCAGATTTTCACTAACTTTCAAATACAACGTTTCTAAATCAGTGTTTTATAATCTATACTGATATGAATTAAAACTACAAAAAAGCAACACTATAGAATGGGGAAGAGACCTTTAATCACCAAGTATCAAAATGCTTAAAATGGGTATTGGTACTGCTATCCCAGTTATACTGATGAGGAACCTGAGGCACTGAGTGGTGGTGTGATTTGTACCAGTCTTTAATGAAAGATGGTTAAAGACCATAGATGCTTTGATTGCCAGGCTGCCACTTCAGCCACAAAGTGTTTAATTCAATGGCATTTAGCCTGAAAGCTTGTGTGCATGTTTCTGATGATACTCTTTTGTGTTTCCAGATCACAAGGAATTCAGGATTGATTCCCTTTCTCTTTTGCATTGTACTGCTGTAATAGCAACCTAACCGTGTCACGTGTTAAGGATAAGTCAAGTACATCCTGTATCTTATTTTCCTCATATACTTTACTGGTGCTGAAGCTTGATCTATAGGTTTTAGTTTATGTATTACAACCATTGAATGTCATATATAGAATACATGGAAATTGTTCTCAGAGTCAGGTTTTGAGCACTCTGATGGCATACACAGGTATTTGTTTAATGTTCCACTACATACAAAAATGCTATATAAAATGTGGGGTTAAATAGATTCAGTGTGCTCATTCCTCAAATGTAAAAAGAGGTTGTAAAAATTTCATTGCCCAAATGCGTGTCACTGTGTGTTATTTTAGTTCCTATCTGAAGCGAGGAAAAAGGAAATGGTATACACACAGAGAAAAGAAAAGAAGATATTCTTGGCACTTGTATAGTTCCAGATTGCATTTGCATTCGGGGGGGACAGGTGGGGGATCTGGGAAAATGCTGCGTAATGTGGCCACCTGTCAGGAAAATTACCACCTGTCTCCAGTCTTGATATTAGTTTTTCAGAATATTAACAGAACAGAAAAACAGTGGTATCCCTGTAAGTTGATGGGTTCATCTTTTTAAATATGATTACAAAGTACTTATTACCCAGGTAATAAAACACTGAATCAATTGTTTGTACTGTGGATCAGAATATCAAAGTCTCAGTCACAGTTAGACAGAACTGGCTCTTGAGATCTATCTGTATGTTAGTTTATAGGTTCTGTAACGCTGCATTTTAAAAACCTCTGTTTAAATTTCTCTTTTGTCTTGCTAATGCTCCTTTCATTTCAGGCACAGTGGCAAATTTTAATCACTGTTGCTTATGGGTTCAAGCAATTACCAACCTTGTCTTCTATACTGTAGAATCCCATTGGTTGGTTTCTCTTACCACCTTTCTTCCAAACAGGGAATGAGAAGCTTCCAGGCTCTCCTTTGTTATTTCTTCCCTGTCTTTTCTCTCTAAAGAATGAGGCTGGGTTAACCCTTGAACATTCACTGAACATATGAATGCACATATGAAGACCTCAGTCCCAAACAGCACGTTGCTGCTGCTGCTGCTGCTACCACAGCTGGTATAAAGTCCCCAAGCTACTCACTGTGAATGACATCTTAAAGGAAAAACTTTCACATGCAAGCCCTCTACCTCTTTCTTGCCTCCAGCTGTGTTTTGTTACTAATTTCAGTCACTTGGGCAACCTCACCTGCCACTAAATCACATAAACCTACCTGGTACTACCTGTCTTGCAGTTCTGAAATACTTCTTCTTTTCTGCTGCATCCTCACATTCTGCAAAGCTTTAGGAAACCAGTTGGTATTTTTCTGTAGCTCTGCTTGTGTAAGGTTTTTCGTACCTCCTGGATTGGAAGCCTGGTATTGCCTGTCTGGCTATTCTGCTGAGATCTAACAAAAGAGGATAAACAGGAGAGAGGGGAGCTGAAATAACTCCAGGAGTGCCTGCAGTACAGTTTTGGTAGGAAAGAACTCAGTGATTGAACTCACATTCTACCTGAGAATGTGAGTACGCGTTGGGAGGTCAGCCTATACTGATCATCGTGCTGCTGCAGAGAACATTATTACAATACCTGAACTTTGTGAGCTCAATGTGAATTTTCCGGCCTGAACTGTAGTCACATCTTTGCTGGCTGGTATGATTGTCTTTTTTGTAACTGGAGGCTGTAATCTTTTCATACTTTACAGTAACTCATAAATGTTTAAGACAGCTTTTGAGCAATTAGTGCTGCTTCTGCTCTAGAAGTTATGAATTTGTTATGTGCAATGATTTTCATAATGTGTCACCTTAATTGATTTCAGTCAATTTGGCAAAGAAAAGCAGTAAAACTGCAAACATGTAAGATTGCAGTTTTCTACTTGCATGAATAATGTGCAATATGAATTCCAATCTATTTTCATGAAAAAAATAACAAATGGCTTATTCCACTCTATTCTTAGCCTGGAAAAATGCTGACACATCTAATGCATCATAAGAAGTACTTTACATGTGAGTTACCTTGGTTAGCGGCTCACTGGGTCCCCACACTTGTGCTTCCTATTTGGGAAGTGACTTTACGCTTGAATGCAGCTTGTTTCATAATGCTTAAAGACAAATAACCCTTTACAGATATTAAAATGTGAAAAAATCTGTTGGGCTAGAAATATGTTTTTCTACAAGTGGGTTTTTTTTTCTTTCCTTCAGAAATGTAGCCATCATGTATTTCTTATTCATCCCTTGTGCATGACCTATCAGACTGAAGTGGCTCACGGAGAGGAAAAGCACTCCCAAGATAAAATACTAGGAGCAGCACTAGAAGAACTCTGGTGCAGATTTATTTTTAAAAATCCACATCAAAAAGCCATTTAAGGCAATGATTTCTTGACTTCTGACTATGGGCAAACAGTTTTTTCAGAACAAGTTGGAAAATACATCTTCTTGGTTATCTGTAATCATTCTCCTCTGAGAATGTGATTGCGTGTATTTGATGTACTTCCTGGAATCTTGAGGATTTATACCTTAGTGAGTTCTTGGGTTGCAGCTGAGGCTGGTTGTTTGACTTTCCTAGAGAAGGTCACCTGCCAAGGCTAGGAGCCACCTGGGTAACTGGAAACAGTGAGCTGTGCTGCATACCTGAGCTGGATAAGGAAGTACTAAGGAAGAACAGTGATGCAGTTCCTGGGACAGTCCTTTCCACTACTGCTTTCTCTCATTAGATCTTCTCCATTTGCCTCTTTTTATCCTTTATTTTTTTCCTCTGTGTGTTGGGGAGAAGCTTGAGAGGTGTCTCTCTTGAATAACTCCCCAGGGAAGGGCAGAAAAAAGCACTGAAATAATGAAATTGTTTCACTTCAGTGAGTTCCTAAGAACACGCAGATCCATCTCTTATGTCCTGTACTTAGATTTCCCTTACAATGCCTATTTCAGAATTCAGAATCGTAGTAACTCAAGATAATCAATTTTGAAATGTAATCCAGAGCGTACTATGCCACAGTGAATGTTCAAAATTAAAAATGTTCTCCTAGATATCTACTTGATACACCTGATAGACATTGGGAGTTCCAGTTGTTTGGACTAACTTAAACTGAAAGTTGCAGAAGAAAAGAAAACCTTGCAGCAAAAAATGTGTTTTCCTCTTTTCTGCTTTAATGTGTTCAGAGCCAACTCACACATTTAAATAAAGTCACTTTTGATTTAAAAACTTCAAGATATTTTTTTCTTTTTTAAGATTCGTGAGCCATTAACACTTGTATGACTGGTTATGTATTTGCCTAAAGCTTCAGATCTCTCTCTGTCATCCATGAGCTCAGTGAAGCTTTGCTTGAAGTTCTAATCATCACATTGTTAGTTTTATTGTATTGGTAGTGTCAATGCCTGGAAGGCTCTTTGTTGAAACTTCACCAAAAAGCTTTTTTTCTGTGCAGATGCAAATAGTGTAAGGAATAAGAAAAAAGCAAAAGGTTATTTTTCCGTTTGCACACTCTCCCTTTAGATAAGTGTTAATTTACAGTCTTTTCCTATGTAAAATACCATTAGAAATAGGAAATAAGGTTAATACACAATCAATCACTTGCTGGTTGCTTTTGCTTGCTGACTTTTTGCTTCTTAATAAACACTGATATTAAGTACGATGGTTACAATTTTAATTGTCATATAGTAATTTAATACTACTGTAGTTCCAAAATCTGCCAAACCAAATTTAAATTAGAAAAAAAAATGCCAAAGAGAAGTTAAATATACGAAAGAAAGTAGTAGGAAAACCCACCAAAGTATTGTGGGCTATAACACTATTTTAGAACCTGCATGCCTTGTGTTAGATTTCTAGTCTGTTTAGGCAGATAACAATGGGTTGATTTTTTTCTGAAGTAGCAATCAAACAAATCCAATGGAATTTATTTTAATAAGATTTTTTTAATAATGAACACCCAGAAAAATCAAGCATTTTCACTTTTTTTTTTAATCTATTTTTGAATTTGAGGAGTTCAGGGAGGACTAAAAGATGAAAAAAGCTGGAATACAATATTTAACATTATCTCAAAAGGTGCAGCTAATCTGCAGGTGTTCCTACTCTGAGCACTGGTTCCATTCAGTACCCTTCACCACCAAAAAGCATCCCCATCCTTCCCTCCCGCTGCCTGGTGAGCCGGATCTGGGAACTGGGAAATACAATCTGGGGGAAAGAAGTTGTTTTGTCTTTTGTGGTGGAGATATTTTCCAGCACAAGTGGTTCCCTGTTGTGTTTGTGTAGCCGTGGAATGAGCCGTTCAGCCAAGGGCAGCAGTGAGAAAGTCAGGAGCATCGCTTTGGTTGATAGTGTGGACTTAAATTTGTTTAGAGCAATCGTGAAACCACGCAGTAGGATTTCCTCCTCTACTGTTTTAACACTTGATGTTATGGATGAACTGAAGGTATAGGCTAGATTGATTTTCAGTTTGTCAGGTGTCTTGCAAACATGGTTTAGCGTGAAAAAGACAAGGTAAAGCAGAAAGATCAGACAAACAAGCAGGGTGGAGTCAGGTCATCGAGTTCCAAATACAGTAAGTTGTTTCAAAAGATTGAGTGCAATTGTGTAACTGACAGTCTAGATTTTATTAACATGTCTATTGGTCACTGAAAACTGCAAAATTCATTGAGGAACATTTCTGTTTTCAGCAGCTTCTCTTGGAATGTAGGATGGCTATTTAATCAGAATTTCCCTATATAAGGCCTTGTCTCGACAGTTATATTTTTTTTATTTCAGAAGGATATCTCTACAAGTAGTGCAAGATTCCAAAGAGCTTTTTGCCATAGTCTTCGAAAGTGGTGTCTGCATAACCTACCTTGTTAATTCGTTTTAAATGATACTATAGTTGTAAGCTTTAACTTTTGTCATTATTATGAGAGAATGTGACTGTGCCTTTCCTATCACTGACAGTTATTTATATAAATATTTTTAATCATATTTTTGCTTTATGTTGTTTTAATCCCATCAGATAATAGCGGTGATCCAGAAACTCCAATATAACTCTTAATCTATAATTTTAATATTTGCTCGAGTCTCTAATTTTCATCCTCCTCTCCCTTTACCCTTTCATTTCCCAGTACTTTGAGGAATTGTCATGGACATTGAACCGTCAACATTTTGTAGTCTCCTACCAGAAACGAACTACTGTTGAGATAATTCCTGAATCAGTTAAAAGCAGGTTCCCACAGGGCAAATACTGCATGTGTACAAATTGTTTACAGTTTCTATGTGGTCAGTGTTGATAATAAAAGTAGAAAAAAGGTCCTGGGAAGTAAGCCACACAGAGATTTGCTCTTTAATTTTGACAGTATATTGGCTGCTGCATGATCTTCATGCAGGCTAGAAATATCAAGTGCAGTTCTTCTTAAAAAAATCAGTCAGTGGCTGAGACAGATGCTCTTTCGAATGAAATTTAATGATACGTGGCATTCAAGTAGTCAAAATGTTTTTTTCACGTGTCAGCCTATTCCTTATCTTACTCTATTTAGCTAATTTTGTCAGATCATATTGTATTACTAACTGATAGCTTGTCATGGAATAGTGAAGAGTGTTATGACTCTGTCTTTGCTCTGTCCCTTTTCCTTTTCTTTCACTGTTCTCTATCGCTAAGTGCACGCTTTTCTCTTCTGAGCAGGATTTTATGCGTAAGAATCTGTTCCTCATTGAGTGTCTGAGTTTTAAAATGTTTTATAACATGCACGTATCACTGTTTGAGCTTCTGTTCCTTTTATTTCCACGTTGCAGTTTCATTATTGCTGATGGAAATCTTTTATAAATATCTAGAGAGAGAGTTTTCAATCCAAATACTTTCTTAATTGATATAAAAGCAGGTGTGTTTCATCAGTCAGGCATAATTTTGCAGTTTAACAAATATTAGAAATCAAACAATATGCACATAACAGTTGTACAGTATTCATGTACCTTATACAAAACTATATATATGGAAAAATACACATAGAATGGTGTAAATACTGGGAAACCTTTGATTTCCATATTGGCTTAAATTTAAAAATGCTGTATGTTGAAGCAATATTCAGGTTGTTTCTTCAGCACTAAAAGGTTGCTGAACTCAAATAGTTGAAAGGTACTAAATTAGCTATGCTATGCTTATATTTTATGCTTCAAGTGACTGTGCCAGGGCGCCTGCCGAATACATGCCCTTGCATCTTCAGAATGTAGGATGTGTGTAGCAGTTTCCTGTCGCACAAGCAGAAAGGACCTCAGCCAATTTGTATGCTGGATGTTGCCCTCTGGACTATAATGGTAGAACAGATATATGGGGGTGAATCACAGCACATTCAGGATAGACGTCTGTCGTACTTCAGGATTTTCCTGGAGCCAGGGAAAGTTTTTGCCATCTATAATTATTTTCAAAAAGCTTGACCAAGCTACATAGTTATCCTACTGACCTTTTGCAGCCTTGGAAAAGGATTCCACAGGCCTTAGGTTCTTAAACAATTCTTTTAACATTCATAGAAACAAATCCTTCAAGAGTAAGGTTTTTTTAACCTCTAGAGCCAGAGCATTCTTAGCTTGCCATTTTTTTACCAGATGTCATCACTTTTCATCACTGTACAGGCTTTAATAGTAAAGCAAAGACTTTAGTTAGCTGGACTGGGTTCTGGATTTCATGAACAAGATTGTATTTTACACCTGATTATTTGTTGTCTTTTTCCAAATTACTTCTTAGGACAGAATCTCTTCACCTTTTTCAAATTTTCTCTGCATAAATTTTTTTAACTTTTTTCTTTTGGTTGTGAGTGCTGGTGACTCAGAGGATGTATGGGCAGTGCAAAAATGTATCCATAGGAGGGATCTGTTGAACTTCAGTAAATGGAGTATCTTGCCTCAAAACTACTCAAGTCTTTCTGTTTCCTGAGATGTCACCCAGCATAACACTTGATTGGGGTCCACTGTGTGGGCCTACGATTTTTTACTTTTGTTTTCTCTTTTCACTTCAAAGCCTACAGAATAACATGAGGGCTGTGTTTCAGCCCTATAGCACCGTGTTTTTATAACACAAGATGAAGGATGTATCTTACAAGCTCCAGAATATGGTAGGAATGCATACAGCGGTATGTGAGGATGAAAAAACTTTGGGGATGGACCTGAAAGGCTCTATAGGGCAGAAGAAGCCAAACCAGGCATAGCTTTTTTCACATTGTCTATGGGTAGTGCTCCTTGGAATATTCCTCCCTCTGAACCACTCCCTGGTTAGGTCTCAGACTGAGCTAAATGCATCTCTTCAAAACAGACTGGGAGCTAAGTAACAATTACGTCACATGGACAATCAGGGAATCTGCTCCTAGCTTTGCTCCTGGGTATTATTTTACTTAGCAGAGTAGATGCAGTAATCTGCTTTCCAAATGCTCCTTACATGTTGGACTACTTCCACATTCATCTATTGCATTTATATTCCCTTACATTTAAACAGTAGACACAAATGCATTTGATGAGAGTTGTCAGAATCGGGCAGTGTGGCTACTTAAAAGTACCTACCTAATTAACCAGGAGTGATGTCAGCTACGGTAGAGGCACTGAGGTCTTTTCCTGGGACCTGGCATCTTAGTTTAAGATCGTGTTCCTCTGGCTTGTCAGCCAGTTGCTGTTGTCCAGCATGAATTTTTTATTTTAGAGTCACTGATTTACTAAAGCCACTGATACATTAATTTTAAATATTATACAAGATATCTCTCATGCATATACTTCATGATCTTTGGTACCCATCCTGTCTTCCCGGGTTGTCAATGAAGTATCATATTAATAAATGAACATATGATGCTTTATTATTTTCTTACCTTATCAGTAAGACATATGACTTGATGTGAAGACACAAAATGCACAATTCACCCTTTTTCATTGTGTTCCTATATTACCTTCATTATTTAAAAAATAATAACTTTGTTCCATGTTTCCAGTTTGCTTCTTTTTCAAATTCAGCTTTTAGGAATTGCTTCTTATTACGGCTTTCTCAGATTGAAGAGCTTTTTAGCAGTAATTTTTTCTTTCTTGAAGCAAATTTGTAGACAATAAGCAAGTAATCTCAATTGTCTTTTTGATAAACTGTACTGGTAGCTCATATACTTTCTTTGTCCTTGATTATTTTCTGTCTGCAAATATCACAATATTTCATTAGCTCTTTTGACATTGTCTCTAATTTCGTTGTCACATATCCAAACATAGCATTTGGTTTTAGGAGTAGTTCATAACAAGTTGCTTGTGTATTATGATTCCTGAATCCTGCTTAATCGCTACTTTTCAGGATTCGGTCCTCCATTTTGTTGCCTGGGCCACAGGCCCTGGAATTCAGCGGGGCTGACTTTCCTCCTTTTGATTTTTCCTCAAAGAATACCCTTTGTGTTACTTGCAGATTTTACCAGCACTGGTTTAACTTTCAAGTCACTAAAGAGATATATGAATAACCTTGACCAGCAACTCTTTGAAGCCTTACTAGAAGCATCATATCTCTGATGACAGAAAGGACCTCATGAAATTATCCGATACCTTTGTTTCTGGCAGGTTAGCAATGCATATTAATAAAAGCATTTTGGGACCCACCCAGTGATCTCTGAGGAATGGACTTTGTCAGTCCTCGCCTTACATCTGTTTAGGAAGGTCATCCTCACTGGTGAAAAGATTTTCTGCGTTAGTGATCTGTATTATAGTTTAGGAACATTTCTAAATACATGCTGGTGATATTTAATACATCTATTCTAAAGGACTGTATAGATTTTGCGGTGTCTTCTACTTCTTGGTCTTGAAGTGGTCATCTCATTCTTTTTTAGTTATAATCTATCCCCCCAGAAAACCTATTTATACAATGAAATACTGTTGGCTAGTTTTTCATAAGCAAAAATGCAGAGAAACCTCTAGAAGGAAAAAAAATCATTTGACTGTAGGTGTTTTCTGTTTGAGGATGTGACTTCACGCCTACATAATTATCCACCTTCCATGTCAAAGTTTTGCATGATAGCAGGATCTGTGGTTTGGAAAGAGGAAAGAGATGGTAGGAAGCATGTATTTCTCCATATCAAGTAAGAAACAGAATCAGAATAATGCAAGAACCACATAACAAAAACCCGTGACCTGTATTATGTGAAAGATAAAATTATCTCATTGTAATAATCCCTTTTTGCCTTAAAAACTCATTATGAATCACTTTCTTTTTTATGTAATCATTAACAAATCATCACACATGAAATCAGGAAGGCTATTCTGTTTTCCAATAACTTGTTCATATGCCTTTTGACAATATTCCAGAGATCCTGCTAGCAAATAATTTGATTAGGTGAAACTATTTCCTTTGCTGTTTCCGAGCAAGATATTACCAAATTTAATAGCACCAAAAATATACTCCATAACTTGATATTTATAAATTGCCACAGTCCAAAAGAAAGCTGGATTATTTTTACTCCTAGTTCCAGAATGGCTTTTTGAGATTCTGTTTAGACCTTTTCTTTTTCTGTAGTCCAGAAAGTTACAAGTTTGAAACTAGTATCATTATTGAGGTTCCTAGATTTTTAGAGTAAAATCTATTGCACAATTGCTGAATGCAAACTTGTAGGCAAGCTGCAATAAATCAGTGCATCACTGAGAATTGTACTGACTCTAGGGAACATTTAAAGGTTCTCTCAATGAGTTTATGTACAATGAATTGACCATTGTTCATATATCTGTTACCTAATGATGATATTATATCCAGTAGAGTATTTATTTTAAGTTAGAGAGACTGGAAAAATTATTTTTATTATGATAATATGAACAGAATATAACTCAGGAAGCCAGGTTTTTAAAATAAAAGATTGTCATGCTTATATCTGCCCTTCTAACTTTAATTCTTTCTCTTGGAAATACTCTAGAGGTGATCTTTAATTACCTGAATACACAGTATTTTTTTCACAGGATCCTTAACACCATTAAAGTTAGCTGATGGATTATGTTTGGGATAAGATATACATTCAGTAGTTTTATGAACTTTATTTGGTTGCTTGCCTCTATCACAATTATTTTCCTCTGTTCAAATGTTGCAAAGAATACACTGGGAGGGGGGGTTTATTGCATTTTTTGAGTACTTCTTGATGTTAGCACAAGCTTGCTGCCATCGTAATGCTGCTACACAGCTTCTGAGGCATGGATGTGGCATGCTTTTGGTCTACTTGCAGCCCAAAAAACTTGGATGAGTTACTGCAGTTTTCTGTCTGGGTAGACTTAACTAGCAGTACTTTCGGGCTGATGTTTGGACATCTTAAAAGAGGAGACAAGAAGGGCGTTGGAGATATCTGTTAAAGAATGTGAAGCAATCTGCTCATGTTCAGACCGGCTTCTGGACAGTAGCCTACTACCCACTAGGGAGCAAGGGAAACTGCTAAGTTTCCCTTGCGTACCCGTCATGACCCAGTTTGATCTCCCCAGCAGCTATACTCTGGGAAAGCCGGCAGAAGGAATGAGGTGAGGGTTTATGCAGAGAAGCAGAACAGCAGTAACTTACGTCAGTACCCACACACAGCTGTAAAAGAAACTCACCCAGACTTTTGACAGCATTATTTTGGGAGAGTGGTAATCTTAATTACTCAGGTATCCCTGAGTTCTTGTCCTGTTCTGCTTGTCCTTTTAATTCAGTTGACATTTGTTTTCTTAGATTTCTATCTTTGATTCCCACTTCCCTACACCACCACCCTCAGTGAGGGGGAAGTATTGCTTCCCCTCCCAGTTTCTGAAGTTTCTAGCCAGGATGTTGCACTTAAGTAATTTCAGTATTTTTACTAAGAGCACTTACAAGTTCTTCAGGCTTATAAATATTGCCAGTTAAATAAGTATGCTGGCTCTGTGGAATCTAGCCACTGGATCTCTTATTTTTCTAACTCCTGGGAGAAAATAGGAGAAAAAAATGGCTGATCCACTGAGGTTTTGTATACTTTGAGGCATATTCCAGGAAGCCCTGGTGGCACAGCTGCTCCATGGACCATCTTGTCCAGGAGCTCAGGGGAAGGCACTATCAAGGCTTGTGTATAAATGAACATTCTTGACTCAATGAATATTGAATATTAATGTTTGTAAGGATATGACAGATGGCATCATGTGCCTGTGTATCCTCCAATCTATTCCATGCAAAACCACCATAAATTCAAACTTCTGCATTTTTCATTTCCAAATGTACAGTTACATGTGCAAAAGGCAACCTGTTATAATATTCTATGTTGATGACCATTTAGATAGCCATTTATTGAAAGTGATATCCTAAAAGAATGAGAGGGGAAAAAAACCTCATTCAAAAGGAAGCAATAGCAGAACAGAACAAGCAGAGCTATTTAGAAGTAGCTTCACTTCACTGGAGTGTGAGAATAAATCGTCATTTTGGAAAGGTATGTGAATGAAAAGTAAAATGGACATTCTCACAGTTTATAAAATGTCGAAGTGGTATTGCATGTTTCTTTTCAAGGCAGGAAGGTGTTATTGCTGGCCTTCCTCTGCAAAGTAGCAAAATGAGAAGGGCCAATGACAGTTCCAAAGATAGGCAACATGATTAAAAAACACTGACTAATGCTTTATACAAGTGCAGAAATGGCAAATGGGCATTTTGACTGCAATGTACTGCCTGAATTATTAAATAGCTGAGGAATGAAAATGAGCAGAATTTTGGCAAGCTTTTTAAAAAGCTCATGCAGAGTTGCCTTTTCTTTAATTGCTGCTCTTTCTAGGGGAAAAACGCGTACATTAGTTTGTTTCATGTATTTAGGTTAACTCATTGATATTATTAGAATGAGTTCTCAAAACACAATGTTTCAGGAATCCCAAAATCTGTAGAACAGTCTGCCCTCTGCTGCTTTCCTTAATAAACTAGAAATCAAGAAGGCCTGAATTCTCATATGCTTTCTTCCTTTGATTTGTTCTTATAATTGCCTTATGCTTCGCAGTCCTAATCTTTGTTGACCAAATTTAATTACCCTGTCTCAAAGGTAGGATTGTTGGGGCTTAAAATGTCTGCCTACGGTAGTGTTGTGGTGTTGAATCCTTTAGCACACCAACAACAGAAATGGGTCTATAGACAATGTTTCCAATTATATTCAGATATTCACTTCATCATTGCAAGTACACAGCAGATACTCTCACCAGCGCTAACATTATACACCGCACAGGTGGGACGCTGCGGTATTGGTGGGAGAAAACAGGTAGCTGTTCCTGTTGGAGAAAAAGATGTCGTAACATGGGAAAGGAAGACCCTTTGTAAGTTTCCAGGACCTGAAAGTCTAAAATATTAAGCTGCCACTTTTGAATAGTTTCTTTATTTCTTTACTGCTTCCAGTAGTGAAAAAATGGAAAATGGACAGATGTTCAAAGAAATTAAGTTGCAGGAACTTACAATTTTTTATCACTTAAAGGTTTTGTAAGTAGGTACTGTAAGGAAATCAAAGAATTCCAATTAATGATTTTTGGACATCAGGTAGAGCAGCACAGGATAAGAGGATGGACTAGATAACTTTTTTAAGTGTTTTGATCTGTTTTCTCTGAGTTCTACCTTCTTTTTTTTTTAATGTTACAAAGAATATCTGCGCTGCATAATTTGAAAAATTACATAAAATATATTTTCCTACAACTTCGTATATAACTGCATGCTGCTTTTCTGCATAGCCACTTATAACAAAAATCTACTTTATCTACGTGGGTGGTTTTACTACTTTAATGCATTAATTAATTGATAGATACTTTAATGCATTTTTCTCTCCTACATGCATGGTGTGGGCAATTAGACGTTAGAAACTTACATCTAGCATCAGTACAGTCAGTGTTGTTCATAATATCTTTGCTTTCCAAGTTAAAAAAGAAAAAATATCGTATTATTGTGCTAGCTTTTGGCTATTTTACTTGAAGAAGAATTTGACATATTTTTTCTGTGTGCATTAATTTCCAAATGATAAATGTGGATTAAGATTAAATACAGAGGACATGGATTCTGTTACCATACATACACTCAGTTTTTTAATTTTACAAACTGTGAACATTGTAACAGTGTGTCATTGAGAGATGATTTGGTCTATAAATGATTATTGCTGCAAAAACTGAGCACACAGTTTCTGACTACAGAAATTCTTAGATCAGTAGACAAAGGAAACTGAGCTTGCTTAGTTCTAAAAAACAGATTGCTTTTAAGTTGCCTAGGCACATAACTTGAGCTGTATCATTTTAGGCTCATAATTTGAGAGTTGGGGAGATTCTTGCTTTCTTGCCTTAGCAAGGGACCAAAAAGAAAGAAATGCTTCAGCAAGGATTGGTTCATGTTGATACTATTGATCTGGTTCCTCTTGTGACCAAAGGTCATGCTGACTGCTAAAAAGAGAAAGTGGTTGAGCAAAAGGCCACTGACTTAGAGCAAGGTTGTTATTAGAGGTGTCTCAGTAAATATTGTCCTTTCAGCTGTAAGCTGAGCTGGGGTTTCTGCAGAAATTGTTTGCTTCTATTTTATTTCACTGAGTTCAAGAGGCCAATTCTCAGTGCTGAACTGAATAATACAAATAATGTAAGGTTTAGGAAAAGTACAGATTTCCAGTACAGCAGTTATATTCTGTTAGTTGAATTTTATATATGTGTGTGTGTATACGTATTTATATGTGTGTGTGTGTGTATATTTGTGTATGTATAGGTATATTGTGTAACTCCCAAGTTTTTTGTTTTATTGAAAGGATTTGGCAGCAATTGAAAAGGGATTGAGGAGATATAAAGTGAGATCACCTTCCTTTAAAGCTTGTGTTGGTTTATGACGTGATCTGAAAACCAGAACCGGAGCAATATTTATTTTGTGTATTTTCTCCCGGTTGTCTGCACAGCGTAGGTTTTCCTGGTTATTGCCTCAGGTTAGTTTCCACCTCCACATGTTGCAAGAGGAAAAAAAAAAAAAAAAAAAAAAAAAAAAAAAAAAAAAAAAAAAAAAAAAAAAAAAAAAAAAAAAAAATAGACAATGTCTGCTAGATTCTGATAAATGAACTATTGTGCATCCATGGATTCCTTAGAAGTCTTTTAACTTCCTTTGTCCTTCTTTCGTATTTTCTAGTGACTTCTCTGTGTACTTCCATCTTGTTTCCAAGGTATCTAGGAGGTAAATTGAAGGACTTTCACTGTAAAATTCTTCTATATGCTAGCAACATATATTTACATATCAGTCTGACATGGAGGTTCAGTAGTTCATAAACAGTATTTCACAAGCTGGTATTGTTCATTCCTGACTGCTCTTCAGGTTGAAGTAGCTTCCTTTCTTCTTTTCTAGGTTCTTCGGTCACCATTCTGGTCACTGTGCTTTTGACTGGTTCAGGCGAATGCACAGTGACTACATAGAGTGCTGCAGACTACTTTGATGTTATCTGTAATCTTTCTGATTTTTGGCTTGCTTTTTTAAGGAGGTTTCTTTCATTTTCTCAATATTTTGTGCAGTCCAGCTTTTACCAGAATTAACATTATTGGTTTCCTCACCCATTACTGAGTTTACAGTTTGTCCTGGGAGGTGACCATATTCGCATTGTAGAGTCAGTTTCATAATATGGATTCTGCTAGTTAAATACTGTGTTACAGAGCTTTGAAACTGGTCTCTGAAAAATCAGTGACTACTGCATCTGAAGAGTGGAGAAGCAGCACTGAAAACTTACTGCAGGGTGAGTCAGATGAAACACAATGAAAGAACATTTTAGGGATTGCTGCAGTTTCTGCAATCATTGGTAGTGACATTGACATTTTCCAAGGTAAACTTTGTATCTCTGGAGATTGCCTATACAAGCACTATGCATCATGTAGCCTCACTTAAGATCTTTGAAAGCTTTAAATGTTCCATCGTCTCCATTTGTCCTTTACAAGCGAATGAATTTCACTGTGACTGATGCAGTGTCTTTACTTGTTGAGCAGACATTGACTATGTGCCAAATGCAGCAGTGAACAAGTTGAGTTTGGTTTATTTACCTGGAGATTTTGTTCCAGGCTGGATGGCTTTTAGTTTTGTTTTCTGGGACTGTAGAAGAAACATCTTCTGAACAGCAATCCATGAGAAAATGAAATGGGGAGGCATGGGGTCTCTGGTTCACTACCTGTTTTGGGAGGACAAGTTAACATTTGAGGTCTCAGCTTGTCAGCTCTGTTTAAAAGTGACTCATATGAAGAGTCACCATGCATGACAGCATGTCTGGCAAAACAGGATGGGCCTCTTACATGGACAGAACAGGACCAGAAAGTGGGGGAATGTGCAGTGAGGGCTCTAATTTTGGCAGAAGTGTATGAGCTTATGGCTGAGGAATGGAGCGTGCAGGTGCTGTGGTACAACTGATAGACAGGAGAAATGAAGGGTGGTCTGGGTGTGGTACCTTTCACAGTTAAATGGAGATTTTTTGATATGTGCCTCATAAAGAAAGGAAGAATCGTATATTCATTTTATCAATGCTGCGTTCTTCAGAATGGAGAACAGTGTCCAAATTGGATACTAATGTCCTTGAATAGGAAGAAGAGAAAGATATTTTTCATTAACAACTCAAAGATAACTGTCTAGTTCATGGATTTTAAATGTTTTCAAAAATCAGTTTATGTTTATCTCTAACATTGTTCTAACTCTTCTGAAAAGATAACCCCCTCATGCACATTAGTACATGATTTTTGGAGCTGGGTTAAGAAAGGATCATGATCAGCAGAATTGTCGCAGACTTTATCCTGGAGCTGTGGAAAGATACCACAGATCAAAAATGTCATAGTTAGCAGGGCTAACGTCTTTGGGAATGTTAGGCCTAAGGTGAAACTAAACTGTTTGCTGTTGCTTCTCTGATTATGTTACCTTACTTTGTTCCGTGGGCTGCAAACGTCTGAATACTCTGTTTTCCTCTTCTCTCTTCTGCAGTCTTTCCATTTCACATTTGGGGATCCATGGGGGTTTTCACACAGTGTAAGAACAACTGCTGTTTAATTATCACTTTTTCATTCTGAAGAAATAAACATAGTGAACCATTTTTCTGAAACTCTGAAATAAAAAGGAAATACAAGTTGATAGTGAAAGATAAATTACAGCTTTTGCTATTTTAATAAGTTGTATTTATGCAGTTACAGGACCACATGAATATTTTCTGTGATTATATAAATTACAAGATAACCCACATTTTAAAGTACAAACAGCAATAGTAACAACCATGTAAAATTTATAACTAGTTAACTTATAAATTATTACTGTAGACCGAACTATGAAAGATCACTGCTGCTATGTAGCAATAAACAACCACTATATTTTCCTTTTATAGATTTACATATCTTTCAGTAAATAGCCTTGAATTTTCAAAATATTGCTGGTTTTACTACCTTGTTTATGTAACCAATTTCACATGTCAGGCGTTGTTCTACTGACTTTTGGTGCCTCACAGGTACCTCAAAGGGAATGAGAGTTTAGCCTTTTGTAGGAATCTATAGGCCACAAATCATTTGTCACTGAAAACTGGAGGTTCTAATGTATGTGCGCATTATACACACATATGTGTTTGTATTTTATGTGTGTTTATAAGATGTAGTGACCAATAGTGTTCTGCAGCTAGAATAAGGCAGATGGTTTGATAGATTGAAAACTATAGGTATGTAAAGACAATTCAAATTGAATAGTTATCTGTAGAATTTGATGAAATCTATTGTTTTACCTCCAGATATATTATTTGTGAAGGGCAGAAGGTAACTTTCGAGGAAAAAACTGAGCCAGTTGAGAACAAAACCTCAAAACACAGAGGTCAGAAAAAAATCCTAGGTTTTAGTAATATAAAATAACGATCTGAGGTGTTCTTCGAGGATAAGTATATTTAATCAATCTGATTCTTTCTGAGTCTGTGAAATAAAGATATCAAAACAGTATGTTAACAACACTTTTGTGCTTTTATGCATATTTATATATCCCAAATATTGTAGTGATGGAACTACATACGACTGTCTGCAGAGCTTTACTGCATTGCTTTTTATGAAAGCCAATCAAAGATAATAAATTCCTGTGTAGCTGATACATTTTTAAAAATAGCTTATCAATCATGGGAATAGTGCCATACATATATCATGTGACAGCAAAAATAACTGTTGGAAAGACTCGTTGTATGACATCACTGAAAATATAAAAAATATCCCATATGCTTCCCCAAGTTTTTCCATATCCAAAATCACAAAAGTTATTAATTTCTAAGAAGTCCCATATGGCTTTTGAAAAAGCACTAAGTGTGGAGTCTCTCATAGGTATAGACACATGTAACGTGTGCGATAAGTATATCCAGTGTAGCATGGGCATAGTGTGGTCTTCCTCCTTGTGGCAGCAAATTAATCATTGACAAATTTGCCAAGAACAGTGTAGGTGAGTTCTGTTACCCATGTCACTTCTATTCATGACAGCTTCTATTTGATGTGCAAAATGTGCTGAGGCCTTATTCAAGAGAAATAGGCTTATGAAGACTTAGTCTGTATGAGCAGGTCAGAATTTTGAGCAAGCTTTTTGTCAGAGAGGGTTCTTTTGCTTCCCTTTTTTTTAGCCTCATGGGGAAAGCAGTGACTGATAGCAACGCAGCAATAGGTTGTAGCAATAGGCGGGTCATCTATCTGCAGTAGGAGGTAAAGTGCATGTGGACTTGTAGTACTTGGAACTGTACTCTCCCCAAACTATTGAGTTCCAATTTCAGAGCATTGTGGGAGCACAGTTCAACAGAGGCCTCTTGGAATAAAGGAACAATGCCACAGCCCTCTAGTTGGTGTGCTTACCTTACCCAGCAGAATGATGTAATTCGCTTGCTCTCTTGATCCTATTTCACCAGCAAAGTATAGGAGACATCTTTTTTTTATTCCTAAACCAACAGACGTAATTATAACAGATGGCATCACTTTTGCTTGGTTGGTTGTGTTTTGGTAAATGATTGTATTGGACAGCTGAAAGAGAGGTCTCCCATTTACCTTGTGGTGGTTCCATCTACCACCTTTGCTGGCTGGATCCCCGGGGGAAGGCTGCATCCCTGGTATGCTGCTTACTCCTCTCAGCCATGGGAAGTTTCCAGCTGCAGGGGGAGGAAGAGTAGGGAGTGGGAGACAGAACTTCGAGGAGCTTGGGGGCTCTGGTGGATGACAAAGAGGAGATCATTTGTAGGTACCAAAGGGGGACTGTATAAGGTTAATGTGCCACTTAGCAAATGTACAGTGTGGAGGCTTCTTGTCATTAACTTGTATGTGGAGCTACCTCACTCGCACCGGATCGGAGTTTTTTTCCTTTCCCTTGTTTTGGTTTGTGCCCTGAGAACAGCTAATGTCAGCAATTCTGAGCCCCCTCAGGGAGCTCTGGGGGCTCGCCTGCTTGGGGGAAAGGAGTAAGTGGTTCTGCTGTGATGTGTGGTCATGGTAGGGCCAAGGGGCAATGCTTCTCCTGTGTTCTGATGGGAAATTCTCAGGAATAACAGAGGCAAGGCTGTGTTGTGTTCTCTCTCTCCACTATGGGAAAATGTCTGAAGTGGTGCTTTGTGCTTTCCAGAAATGTAAGCCTTTCTGTTCTGCAGTCTAAGGTAGCTTTGCATGATTTAATACATCTTCTCTTTCTACTCAGTGGCTACCTCCTTCCATTCCCTTATCTTCTTGCTAAAGGCAAATGTGGCCTGAAGGATCGAAAGAATTCTTGCTCTTCCTTATCTTGTCCTGAGTTCCCTACAGTTTCAGACTTTTAAACAAACTAGCTTCTTAGTCTAGCAGTATTTGTCACCGAGCAGAGTCTTCACAGATTGTGTCAATTTCTGCTTCAGTGACCTTTTTATTATGCACACCTGGAACAGATTCTGCATCAGATTCTGTATCAGACATCAAAGCTTGGAGAACTAATTTAAGCATGACGTGACAATATTTCCTACTTGTGTCATTTTAAATGTACTTTTTCCTAAGTTATTAAAAGGTCTAGTTACTGGTTTAAGAGTGGTTTACTCTGAAAAAGTGATCTTTCTTGATCACCGCTCTTCTTTTTTTTTAAAAAAAAGCAGTCAGTTGATATGTATATTATGAAAAATGTTTAAATGTTTTTCAGTCTCTTCTGAATACTGTGTTTGTGCTGGTCAACAGTCAGATTAACTTGCAGAATACATACATGCTTTCATGCTGTATGAGGGGTGATGATAATTAGAAGGACTACAGACAATAGTCTGATTTCAAATTATCAGGCAGATATTGTATGCTGTTGCTTACCTGATATGATCTGTGTTATTTTTTTGGCCACCTGAAATTTCCCTCTTTTTTTTATTAGAAATGCAGTTTATATAGTTAGAGAATCAAAAGCATTAAGTGCAGGAAATTATTTATGTTATTTTATATGTTATCTTAATTTGTTAGGGAATTACCAGAACTAGACAAGAACTCTGTATCTAGTGAAAAATCAATCACAGTTGCTAACAGTTACTAATGTCTCACTTTAGAAAAATCATGCTGTTTTGCTTGGGAGATACTTATTTTTAGTGTATTGCAAAACATTTATTTTTAAAGGTTTAAGCGCTTTCTTAGAAACAAAAGGAATTTTATGTAGTTCTTTAATGATACAATAATAATTGTGGGGTTTGTCTGCTTCTCTCTCAGGAATAAGGGAAAAAAGGGAACTTCTAAACCACAGTCACATTCATGAACTACATAAAGGTTAACCCTCAAAGTGAGAGGTGCTGTTAGAGTGGAGGAATGCATTCCTCAACAGCTTCTCGGTGCTTAACTACACTATAAGGCTAAAAGTATTTTCATTAATGAATTTTCAGATTAGCTGAGGCTTTAAAGGTTGAATACAATACCTTGAATGGCACCATCAAACAATTTAGTAGAAACCTGTAGCTGACAGTAATTCTATAGCTAGTGAACATATTCTGAGAACCTGCTCTAGGACAGGGTAAATGTTTTTTACCTTCAGTCTTGAGATGATACTGGGATTCTTCTCTAGTTAGAAGTCTGGCTTTGAATATGTTAGAAGTCCAACAGCTGAGATAACTGCTATTTTGAGCCACAGAATGCACAAGAATAGTCTGTAATTTAGAAAGGTCTACCTGTCTTTTACATCACATGTTGTTTTAGAAGCCAGGACAGAGGAGAGGATGAAGAGACAGCAAAATAATCAACATTGAGAAATCTCTTACTTGGACAGAAATGGTCCCAAAGTGTCCTAAAAATTTATCTGGCAGTCTCTCTCCCTGATGCACAATAGGAGAGACTTTGATTATACCAGCTAGCTACAGACCATTACTTTTCTGGCAGCCTTCCTGGTTAGGAAGCACACGAGTCTGATTATAGGTGGCAGCTCAAACCGTCCCAGAAGCTCCAGTGCTTTTGTGGGTAGCAGCAGCTGTGGTTTACATAATGAAGACTTCATACCTGCCATACCAAAGCATAGCTCAGTCTAATCTTCACCTGAAAAGAAGGTGCAAACAGAAAGAGTTTGCATTTACTTTTTCTGATCTGGGCATAATCACTGCCCCTTGACTTAATGATGACAATTTTGAGACAAGTCTCTTAAGCGGCTGCAGAAAAAGGCCAGTAGATTACTTAATCTTCAGAGACATGGCTGTCTTCTCATCAAGCATTTGGTAATTTAGAGAAAGATAGAATTAATAATTTTATTTCCCATGAAGAAGCAGAATGCATGCCTCATTTTCTTGACAAGTGAATACATGATATGCCTCTCCATTTATGATTCTGTACCTTAATGTAAGGGTTATTAGTTATAGAATTGGTTAATTGCCTCACCAACAGGAGTATGTGTTACTGGTACTGAGAGTTAACAGTTGACTGCTACATTACTGGTTTAATCCTGCACTGGTGGTTGAGGTGTTTCTTGTAGGGAGATATAAATTACAAGTCTGTGAAATATAGATAAGGGCTATGTAACAAGAAGGTAGGACTTATTAGGGAAGGTTTCACCATTTTCTCTCTCTCTGCTTGGCTTCCCTTTTTATTTTTGTGAATGAGAAGGATAACTGTAGGAATCTTGATAGATTACAGGAGAGTTACAGAAATTATTTGGCTGGCAGAAGTATGTTATAATGAGAGACTTGAGGATCTCAGTCTCATTAAGTTTATTAAAAAGAAAACTGAATGATGGGTTTACTGCTTTGTACATGTCCTTTAATAGGAATAAAATGTCTACTTAAAGGTTTTCTAAGCTAACAGAAAAATATTTTAGTGGCTTGAAATTAAAGTCTGACAAATTGCCTTAATATTTTTAGCAATGTGTGTAGTTACTCTTTGAAATGAATGACCAAGGAAAGTCATAGGATCCTCATGTGTTGAAATCTTAAACTTTATTACCTTTCTGGAAGACAGGCTTCTGTTAAACAAACAGTACTATGTTCACTGAGGTAATACATGAGGTCAGACTAGATCTTTTCATGCTCCAGCCACCAATTTGCTTTTTCTCCATTAGCTATCAGAGAATTTTAGTTCTAAAAATTTAATATCAGCCAGAGTAATCTTTTTTTT
>VXBO01007663.1:588788-619349 GCA_013400135.1 Rhinoptilus africanus | reverse complement strand
GTGACTTTCTGGCTTCAGGATGTTCCAAAGCACATGGCCTTCTCATTTGTGGCTAAGTTTAGTTTTCCATAACCTGCAGTGTACATAGGACAAGACTGTTACTCTGTCCCACTTTATTCTCTGTGTAGCTTTTTATTAGATGTGTTTGTAAACAAGCTTTACAGGTATGCTCCTCCATCTATTCCTGTATTTGTCATACTTTTGGCTAAACTTGTGTCTGCATTTGTAAATTTCTCTGAAACAACAGACTCTGAATATAGTCAATATGCTATTCACTTGCTTCTACAGATTTCAGTTTTCACTCATTGTTGCCTTTCTTGGTTTTATCTCTATGTATGTCAGCTTGCTGAAGTTTATGACTACCTGAAAAAACAAGAGGAAGCCCACTGTAAATGCAAATTTTGATGTTGTTTGTTACTACTGCAGCAAGTACAACCGCAAAATATAGATCTTTCAGGGTGGCTGCCTGGCAGTGTGGAGCTTTTACAGACTAGTAACTAAATGGCTCCTTTTTTTGGAGGTAAATTTAGAGCTAGGTGGTTTCTGTTAATGTGTGTGTGTGTGTATATGTGTGCATATGCAAATGCATAATTGAAAATTATTGATATTCCACAAATGGAATATGAAATTATTCACCTATGTGTTATTTGTGAAACATTGCTAGAGTCATTACCTCTGAGTATCTGCTTTTCACAATTTGCTATTTCAGGTTTAGGGTTGACTGAGTTCAATCACATGGTGATTGTATTTGTATTCTGTTTCCAGAACAGATGATTCCCAATATGACAAAGATCTTGGAAGGCAGTCTCACAAAGAGATGAAAATATATAGCCCTATGAGTGCTGGTAATGCTTGTGGTATCTGCAGATATTTTGGGAAATAAAATAGCTTCTAAATTCGTAGGAATAAAAAAATTGTGAATAGTGTTGATGTGAATTTGCATTTTACTTGAAAAATGGTCGTATTTTTCATAGCATTCATTCAGCTATCCAACTGTAGTCTACATATATAGACTTGACATTAAATACAAGCTATCTATAAGCGCTTTAACCTTGAAGAAATCAAAGTTGCCAAACCCAAATTTTTCAGCCTGTATATATCATAATGGGTATTTAACTCTTACATAATTTGTATGCATGAACAGAGAAATCAATGTTGACAAAAATAAACAAGGCAAAGGTCATTGTAGACCAAAAGCTTATGCTTATTGGTGCCAAAAAAGTTTGTCTGTATTTATAAAACACATCACATTTAGCATGCTAAGAGAGCAGCAAAGCGCAGCAGTATTTCACCTCTTCATAGTGGAGGGGAAAAAAAAGAAGAGGTCTTTAAATAAAGAGCTGAATGAACCCAAGACATAATGAAGCTCATTGTAAAACTGAATCCTCCTATGTTTAAAACAAAACCCACTAAGAGTTATTGTTTAATGAAGCAGTGTTAGTGAATCCACAGCAAATAGAGGGCCATAAAGCTAGGATTAGGTTGCATGTTCTTTTTAAGGAATTCAGTGAACTCAACTACATGTCGTTAACAGAATGAAGCTTGGTAGGGGAGCACTTATTTTTTGCAAAGCAATGAAGTGTCAAAAAACCATAAAAATATGATTTCACAATTTGTTAAGGTAATTAAGAGGTATCACACACGTATTAAAAAACGATAAAGAATTTAAGGAATAATAAGATGCCATATATGTTTTTACATTAAGAAACCATTATCAAGATGATATTTGGCTCTGGTTTTGGTGCTCGAAAGAAGTTCAGCACATGTTTAAGAACATGTAGAAAAAAACATAAGAACTATTCAAGAGTTAACAATATTGCTGAGGGACATGAAAGTAAAGGCGCTCAGGGTGTTTTGTTTTGATTTATGCAGAAGATGGATAAGATACAGCTTGATCACAGTTCCAAAGCAGGAAATTTATTTAATTTAATAACAAGAAAGTTATTTAATTTAGCATAGAAAGGCATAATGAGGTCCAAAAGCTTGAAACTGAAGCTAGCTGTATCGATTCTACATATAGCATGATATTCTTAATAGTGAGGATAACTAAACACTGAAGCCATATACTTCAGAAATCAGGAAGATGAGTACCTCATGGAAAGAGAGAAAAACTCAGTTTGAAGCCCATTTGAAGTACAAAGCCTAGGACTGTGGCATTTGTTTGTACCAGAATATACACTCTCCTTAGTAGACAGAAAATTAATGTATGCGAGACTTAGAGAAATTCCACGAAGGAACTATAAAACTGTGTATTCCAGGAACTGAAAGTAGCTATGTTCAAGACTGAAAATCTAGGTGATAAAGATGATGTTTTCATACTTGTTATCTTTTTACAAAATTCATCCTGTGACACAGATACAACTGTTTAACCTTGCAGTTGATGTAGTTGGTTCGTGGTGTGGTTGAGTTCTTTGACCATTCAATTACTTAATTATTTAGTTAAATACATAGGTGCTTTTTAACTGATAAATCACTCAACTCAGTGGAGTAGGTCTTCTGCAAGAAAAAGCTGTCCTATATTCAAGTTACACGCTAAATCAATTTTACAGTTGGTTTATATAACGGAGTAACACCAGCCCACAAGCATCTGCTCTTACGGTGCTGCATATTCCTACTCAAACATGTACCAGTCAGTGCAGATCAGATGACAGGACTCCTTCAAGCAGCAATGCTACTTCTGCAGCACCCCACAATTCCCAAATGTTTCAGCAGAGAGGCTATAAATGTGGATTGCCCATTTCTTTGTATGTCTTTTATTAAAACAGTGGATGTGAAGCCATGGTTTCTGCTTAATAGTTACAACCCCTTACTTTTGCGTTCATTTCTGTACATAGATTGTTTTTAGTCATAGAAGAAGTTAGTTAAGTAGTCAAAAAAAGTTAGAGTTGCTTATTTACATAGCTTGTTGTCACTTTCTTATGTGGAAGAGTTTTGGTTTTGAAAAAGGTGCCATATGTAATTTAACAGTTTTCACTTGACACAGGATATTTGTTAGCTGCTTGGCATGCCTTGGCAGGAAGTCTTTTATGATACCATGTCTTCAGCTCCTCTGCCTTGCGAGGAGGAACAAATCAGACTGCAGTTCTTGTTGCAGAAAGATTTGATCTGACGCTACTAAAGAGTCACCCATCTTAATGAAGAAAAACATGTCTTACCTCTGGACTCTTTGGTCCTAAGAAGTTAAATACCTGTGGCAGGTAACAGTGGTCTCAACTCCAGGAGTTACTTCTGAAGTATCTGCACTTTTCGTTCTCAGCAAACACACAAGACTTTCAGGTCTTTGCATTCCATTAGTACTAATCTCTGAGAAGAATGAGAGGCATCAGGATCTCTATGTATCATATAGTAAAAATGAGTCATGGAATAAGAAACTTGTGAGATGCTGTGGAAAGTCTGGTAATAGATCATGCTTATGAGAAGCTTTGCCCATTGGTACCTCTCCTATGTGTATAATCATTCACTGGCAACTTTGGTTTCCAATAAAACATCCACGTGTGCATGTGCTCGAACATCAGGCGTTCAAGATACAGTATGAATATGGCATGACATTATCAGATATATACTAACTGATCTTTATACAAGTGACCAAAAGGATCTGGAGAAAAAATCTGAATCAGGTTGTAATATTGGGAAATGGAAATTTTCTTCAACTTGTGGTGGGGTGGCCCAAGACATAAGGGTGTAAATTCTTTCTAAGTGATGTATTATGCTGTCAGAGGAGTCTGCATCTTGGAAGCTGAATTCAAGTACTTAAAATTAGGCATCCTAACAACTGATTTTAATTTTTTTTTCCAAATAATGATAAGCTTTGGAATAACAGGATGTTGAAATTCTCTATGCAAAACTGTTGCATACAAGTGAATACAGTGCAAGATATCCTATTTCACATACACAGATCTTAAAATCAGGATTAAATGTTGTTTCCAGAATGAATTTTTTTCTGTTAGACTGTTATACTGTCACACTTTTACTGCTTGATGCACATAATTCTGATTCTACTTGTTTCTCTCTAGATCCCAACAGACATCCAGATGTAGTTTTCATCTTTTTCCGTTTTATGTATAAATTAGGATAATCTGCCATGTCTGTGAAGGCCCCTGGGAGATCCAGCATACTGATGAGAGGGAAGATAGTGAGAGAGAAGATAGCATTTATCCTTGAAACCCATGATGTCTACTTTGAGGTATTCAGATATATCTGTATTAGGTCCCCCTTTTAATATCTTCAGAGATACTCGTTTTCCCTGGTAGCAGAGTCATTATTTAATAAAAAGATAAAAGTAAAAGTATAAATTCAATCCAAAGCCTGTACTATATCTACTTGCGCTATATGTCCTGGTAGAGTACACTGGTATGAAAAGATTGGATGAGGTAAGGTTGTACTCCTCCATTCTTGGCAGCAAAGCACAGAATTTGCAGAAGATGGGCTGAAGTGCCAAGAGCATGTGCCAAGTCGTCATATCTCTTCAGCTCCTTCTGCTGGAAGGACCTCACTGCAGCTCCCAGAATGTTTGAAAACCACCATCAGTCAGTGATAATGCTGCTATTTAAGCATCAGTCCTTACTTCAGGGCAATTGGCCAGACTGAAGCAGACGGCACAATTTCTCTCTTATTTTAGTAATTTGTGAAGCATTTCAGGCTGAACACTTATGCAAATAAATGTGAATTATTGGAGAGTGCTTTGTTTGTTTGGGATACGCTGAATGAAATCACCTACTTTGTTAGGATGTTTCCTAGAAAACTGACTTGTCATGATACTGGTGCTGAAGGGTGACAGCCACTTAATTGGGGCCATGCTAGGGTAATTTTCATTAAGGAGAATCATTAGCTACTGCCATGTATTTATACTGAATATAAAGCGCAAGTCTCCAGGGATGGGGCCTCCACCCCCTCTCTGGGCAACCTGTTCCAGTGTCTCACCACCCTCATGGTAAAGAACTTCTTCCTAATGTCTAATCTAAACCTGCCCTACTCTAGTTTACAACCATTGCCCCTCGTCCTATCACTACATGCCCTTGCAAACAGCCCCTCCCCAGCTTTCCTGTAGTCCCCCTTCAGGTACTGGAAGGCCACTGAAAGGTCTCTCCCGAGCCTTCTCTTCTCCAGGCTGAACAACCTCAGCTCTCCCAGCCTGTCTTCATAGCAGAGGTGCTCCAGCCCTCGGATCATCCTTGTGGCCCTCCTCTAAACCAACCGCAACAGCTCCATGTCCTTCTTGTGCTGAGGGCTCCAGAGCTGGACACGGCACTCCAGGTGGGGTCTCACGAGAGCAGAGTAGAGGCGGAGAATCACCTCTCTGGATCTGCTGGCCACAGTTCTTCTGATGCAACCCAGGATGCAACTGGCCTTCTGGGCTGAGAGTACACATACCTTTATTGTCCATTTTAAATAGGCTGTTTAAATAACGCACAATTTGTTTTTATTTTATCAGTTATGGTGGTATTCAGGCTGTAGTTTGGGAACAAGTGTCAAATAGAGTTACTTAGTTTTTTGCTCTGCATCGCTGTCCTATAATGTAGTTATGATGGTTTATACACAGCTTTTCATCTGTAGATACTGGTACGCTGGGATCACTGTCAAAGGAGATACTGTATTCTTTTATAAAACACTATCTCCGGCTTACAAATAGGGAAATGAAGGCACAGGGAAGAAAAGATACTTCTTTTTTTTTTTCCCCCTAAGTTTATCCAGTAGACCAGTTGGCAAAATCAGGAGTAAACCTAAGGTCTTGCAAGGTCAGTGGTCTCCATTCAACTGCTTGTTTAACAATTGGAAAAGTAATTACTTAATACTTTAAAATTTTAACCCTCAAATTTGCTAATCTATGAACTTTACTTCCCTGAGGCCAGTTTTAGAATAGCTTACGACAAGTCTCTTCACCTGTAAAAGGGGAAGTAAAGATTCTGACATTTGCCTGCAGCATAGGTGGACAGTTGGCTTTTTTGTTCAGGATTTTAGATATGCTAATATGATCATGTATAACAAGTAGATAAGGCTTTATGTTGTAAAATCTCGTTTCTGATCATGATCTTGACGTTTTGAATACCTATGAAGGTGTTTCACGTGTTTCATACAACATGGTTGTTAATAGTATACTTCATATTCTGTCTTTTTTTTTACTTTTTTCATTTTTTATAATTTTCTGGAAAAGCAGTTTCTTGTTAAAGTCTCTGACTCAGATGGGAAAGGCCTTCATCTAAGTTAGGGAGATGGCAATTTAGCATGCAGAGAAAAAAACCTAAAGAGAACAGAGAGAAAGCTACGTTCATGATATATCTGGACAAGATATTGCTGCAAAGCAGTGTGTCAATGTTGATTCCAAGTGAACTATCTGGTTTGCCAGAAGCAGTGAAACCGTGGTTTCACTCAGACTGGGGATTGAACTAGAGAATGTAGTTTATAGCTAGACTTGTGTAACTCTCCACGGCACTGCATTGTACTTCTGTTGATGAGACAGAGAGCAATAGTTACGTGTGAGCTTTTATGTAAGTGTACAATGACTCACTCTAAAAAGCATTTTCTCAGATTTAAAAAAGAAATCCTACTTCAAAACTGTGTTATTGATCTTAGTCCTAAATTATTAATTTTATAATGTCTTGATAAGTACAAAAATCTGATACATTCATGTGTTATGTGAGCCAATAATGTATAAAAGGAACCTTAACGATGCATCCTGCTGAATTTTTGTATTAATTCATGCAATTTATTTCACAGGTAAAAAAAAAACAGGCAAGAACAGATCACTCAAAATTGCACGTGTTTCAGACTGATGATGTTGGTGCTTATATTAGAACAGTGGAAAGTCAGCATGAATTCTTTTGTTTTACAGAAAGCAAGAAGAATTGAGGTCAATTAGAGGTTAATTAGAGTTTAATTGGTAGTTCTTTTTTTCCCTCTTTACTTCTGCTGATAACATGAATGTTAGAATCCTTGACTTTGATGGCAACAGATTGGGCAGGCCTGGTGTTGATTGCTACTGCCAACACGAAAGTGGTGCTGCAGTTCTGCAGCTCCAGTTCTTAATCAATGAGGTAAGGACGTATTTACTCAGATTCTTCTGCACAGATTTCGTTGAATAAGTCAATTCATGTATTGTAATTGAGTGATATAACTTTTCACATTGACAAATTTTGCCAACAAGTAAATGGCGTACATCCAGAGGACATTCACCATGCAGCCTTTTAGAAGACTATTTATGGAACTGCACTCAGGGAAAAGCATTATCTTCATATACATCAGTATAAAGCACTGAACAAAAGGCAGTCAATATATGAATGTGTGCAGGTAGATATAAAATCCATTAAATTACTAAATCTGCTGCACAGTCCTGTTTCAAATAGAAATTAATAAATGACGTAAATCTTTCTATGGAAATATATTGATGGATTTTGGCTGAAAACTCAATAGTTGGGGATATGCTACTACTTGAAGCAAGGAAAAGCAATTGCAGGGTTCATCAATCAAATCAACATGCTTAGTCTTTGTAAATGGTTTGTCGAAATCAAGTTGAGACAACATGAAGAGACAGTGACAGATTATAGCTTGCTCTGTGCAGAAGATCTCTGGAGATGGTAGTAGGCAAGACAACTTTCTGGAACATGTAAGTCTGGGTTTTTTTCTAGAATCTCATAACTTGGCCAAATTGTAAGCTAATCATAGTTTAGTTTTAATTATTTTTCTCCCATGATATAAGGAAACACTTTTCACATTTTCAAGTCCTCTTTCTAAGCATGGAGATCTTAGGGCTTCTCAAGGAAAGTTTTTTAAATCTGATAAATATTTATTTTTTTCTACACCTGTTTGGAGAAAGTATCTGAACCACAGAAACTGAGGAGGGAGGACTGAAGCTTTAGAACAATCAGTCTGGTGGAATCCTTTAGAGGAAGGCAGGGATGAAAACAGGGAGGCCAAGATTTGAATCAGCATTCTTTCTTTTTATTAGGTGACCAGCAGAACCCCTAATACATAGGATTAATTTGATTTCTGTGGTGGAGTTTCTCTCTGACATTGGTCCAAACTCTTTGGGAGATGAGAATTAGTGCATGGATTACACTGCATTAGAGAAGCCTTACCTTCGGAAATTTCATTTCATAGAATCGTTTTGTTGGAGGAGACCTTTAAGGTCATCAAGTCTAACCATTAACCTAGCACTGCTAAGTTACCACTAAACCATGTCCCTCAGCACTACATCTACATGGTTTTTAAATGCCTCCAGGGATGGTGACTCAACGATTTCCCTGGGCAGCCTGTTCCAATTCTCAACAACCCTTTCAGTGAAGAAAATTTTCCTAATATCCAATTTAAACCTCCCCTGGCGCAACTTGAGGACATTTCCTTTTGTCTAATCACCTGTTACTTGGGAGAAGAAACCAACACTCACCTCACTACAACCTCCTTTCAGGTAGCTATAGAGAGCGATAAGGTCTCCCCTCAGCCTCCTTTTTTCCAGGCTGAACAACACAGTTCCCTCAGCTGTTCCTCATAAGACTTTTGCTCTAGACCCTTCACCAGCTTTGTTGCCCTTCTCTGAACACACTCCAGTATGTCAATGTCTTTCTTGTAGTAAGGGTCCCAAAACTGAACACAATACTCACGACTGCTGAGTACAAGGGGATGAGCACTTCCCTAATCCGGTGGCCACACTATGTCTAATACAAGCCAGGATGCTTCTTGGCCTTCTTGGCCACCTGGGCACACTGCTGCTTTATATTCAGCCAGCTGTCAACCAACACCCCCCATGTTTTTCAACAGGGCAGCTTTCCAGACACTCTTCCCCAAGCCTGTAGCACTCCATGGGGTTGTTGTGACCCAAGTGCAGGACCTGTTAAACCTCGGATCATTGGCCTCAGCCCATTGATCCAGCCTGTCAAGATCCCTCTGGAGAACCTTCCTACCTTCAAGTAGATCAGCACTCCTGCCCAAGTTGGTGTCATCTGCAAATGTACTGAGGGTGCACTCGATCCCCTCATCCAGGTCGTTGATAAAGATATGAAACAGAACAGCCCCCAGTACTGAGCCCTGGGGAACACCCCTTGTGACCAGCCACCAGTTGGATTTAACTCCATTCACCACCACTCCTTGTGCCCCACCATCCAACCATTTTTTTTACTCAGTGAAGCATACACCCATCCAAGCCATGAGCAGCCAGTTTCTCCGGGGCAATGCTGTGGGAAACGGTGTCAAAAGCTTCACTAAAGTCTAGGTAGAGATCATCCACAGCCTCATCCACTAAGCGGGTCACCTTATCATAGAAGGAGATCGGGTTAGTCAAGCAGGACCTGTTTGACTATGCATATCTCAGCACTGAAAAAAAAAGTTGCTAGGATTAGGAAGGAAATCTAAGATGCAAAAGGAGAAGTTGATCGGTCAATTATACTTGGTATGCACTAACCTTTCAGTTGCATCCTCAGCTTTAATCAGAATAAAGCGTTGCGTTCTGTTTCGGCAATCATACAATCACAGGGTTGGAAGGGACCTTAGTAGATCATCTAGTCCAACCCCCTGCCAGAGCAGGGCCACCTTAGAGCAGGTTGCACAGGAACGCGTCCAGGCGGGTTTGGAATGTCTCCGGAGACGGATACTCCACCACCTCCCTAGGCAGCCTGTGCCAGGGCTCTGCCACCCTCAAGGTAAAGAAGTTCCTTCTCTCTGCCATAGTAATATACAGGGATAGATTGATCCTTTGTACGAGACCTGATCTGAGGTGTAATTGTGGTAAACCACTGCAGCAGCAGTAGAGAGCTTCCTCCGCAGTCCATTTTCACTTGGCATCACTGTTTCATGGTGAGGAGAAAGACAGTAGGAAGGAGGTAGAATAAAGTTCACTTGAAGCCACCCAGGCAGCTAGAGGTATGGACCTTGGAAGATGTCCAGTTTTGGGGCACAAGTCTTCAGAGTATTTCTGATCTATGATAAAGACACTGTCCTTTTGTCTACATCTCTTAGCTCTTCCTAGGTCCTATCCCCCTATAACTGTCCTTACTTTCTTACCTGCATCTTCTTACCATGAAATCCGGTATTGAATTTCATGTTGTCTTGATATGACTACTAAACTGTGCTTGGCACTGTCATTTGTGTGTATGTGTGTGCACTAATCCCTTTATCCTTTAGTTACATCCTTCACACTCACCTGTTAAAGTAAGTGTTGTCTGTTCTCCATTTTGTTAATCTCTATGCTTATGTGGAAATACATGAGAGTTCACATGTATAACCTTGGTACAAAGCTTTCATTTGCATTTTGTACTGATGGAGTTTTAATTAAACTTTGTCTGATCTTGTATTAATTTGAAATATTTACATTTACCAGATCAATTCAAGTTGACTATTATTTATGGTAGAGTATATTTTTTCTAGAAAAAACCATTTTTCATAAACTATATTTTCTATGGGTAGATCATTAACAGTGAGGATCGCTTAAGAATAAGGAGGAATCTGCAGAAAAGTAATATATTGTGCTGGTTTTTGTTTCTGCTCTAGGGTGCTTTGGTCAGTGCAAGTGCAGATGATGCACTTCATTTGTGGAATCTTCGACAGAAGCGACCAGCTATCCTACATTCTCTGAAATTTAACAGGGAAAGGTAAGACTATATGAGACAAAATAAATATATCATAAAACGCCCAAACTTACTTTCTGTATTTCTAATAATACCTGCCTGTTAGTTTGCCTTTCTAAAGGTGGGTATGATTTCGTCGTGAAATTTTCTCTTCAATTGTTTGAGTCTTGTTTCCATAGAACAGAAACTTCACTTTCTGCAGCCTTCTCAGAACTAGAAAAATTTTGTCTGCTTTTTGTCAAAATGTTTTTCATTTTACCTTCTATTTGCATGAACTGCTGTGAACAACAGTGTGTTTGTTTTTCTTAAGACCAAACGCAAGCACTGTGATCCTTTCAGCTGATCAGTACTAGCTGTTCAGTACCTCAGCTGGCTGTATCCAGGAAATAATTCTTTTCTGTACATTAAAAAGGTTTTATTATAGTGAAATACTGGAAGTTTAGCAGAAATAAATTATGAATTTGGGAAACTATGGTAAATGTTAAATGAATCGGAGACTGTTTTTCTAAACTTTATTGAATCAGTACCTAATTGTAGAATTCTCTACTGAAAATAGATTAAATGAGTGGTTGTAATTTTCAAACTCAAACAGAAACTGAGCACTTTAATCTGTATTTAGTCATTCAAGTAAAACCTGCTATGATATTATGGAGCTTGAATGCTACACTTTTATTAATATTAAGAAGTAGTTCCATGTTTCTATTGAGGAATTAAGCCAGTAGACAGAAGACAGCAGTTGGTTTTTTGTGAGTCCTTGAGCAATATGTTATTCTGTACTTCATCTTTGGGATGGATTTTTTTGAAATTTCAAAACCTAGGTGTAATACATAGTATGGTTTCGTCTGGAAATTTAACTGATATTATGATTTTCTTAGTATATACATTCAATGTTTATTAAGGTGCAGCAACTTGTTTTAGATATTTATATATTTGCTTGTGCAGTGGTGATACATATCAGTAGTTTACCAGAGCTGCGAAGTAAACAGGCTCATCAAAGCTTTAGCTGCAGCCAATCTGAAAATTATTATGGAAATAGACTTTTTCTTTGTTGTTTATTATTCAGATACATATCATGTTTGCATTTAAATGTCACCAAGTTGCAATTTTTGTTGTGGGAAGTACAACATAATAATTTAGAAAATATACATCCTGATTCCAAAGAGTTTATAGCCTATAGCAAAGAGAAATTCTATGTTCATTTGCTAGCTGCTTCAGGACAGTAAGTCATCATTTTACATATGATGAAATATTTGAATCTCAGTATTCTCATCAGATAGGTACATTATCCACAATTTGTGATTGATGAATCTAAATATTGTTGGAGTTATTCCAGTACATCTTGGTCTATCTCTCCCAGCTCGCAACCTTCCATACAACTTAAGGATCGATACTTATAAGAATGCAGGGTCTGTTCACCTGTTTGCCTCTCATTTCTCTTCAGAGACACTAGCATCGTATCTTGTTTAGAATTTTATCAGAATTTCTTTATAAAATAAACTCACACACATTTAGGCTTTGCTAAGAGCAAAACATTTATCATCACATTTACCTAATTTTCTTTTGCTTTTGACAGCCTAAAACATTGGGTAAAATATTTGGAAGCAAGTTATTTGGAATACTGGAAACCTTTGCATAAAACCAAATTTTGTATAATGACATTTTTTAACTGAGGTTTAAAAAGGATCTGAGGATGTAGTTATTTGTAACAAATGTATAGCTAGCCATACTGCCTTTTATCAAAGTTGTGAGTAAAAAAAAATAAATATTATGCATATTTTAAGTAACTGATAGAGTTGCCCTTTAGATAATTTTTATTAGCACATCAAAGGTTATGAGGCAAACATCCTGATACACTGCTATATAATAGCACCAAAGAAGTGAGTCCAGTTTTGAATTAAAAAATAATTTTCAATAAATATGGAGAAATAACTTTGAAGGCAGTTCTTTTTTTCTCAGGGTTCTCTAGCACTGCCCTAAGTTTTGCATGGTTTTGTATCAATGAATTGAAATCTCTTCAAATCAAATGAATGAAATCTCTTCATTTTTATTATATTTACTTTTAACATACATTTCAATTAATTTAAATCATCTAACTTTCAAGTTTCTAAGCTTGATTACACGTTTAGTATGTAAAATTCAACATAAGCCTCTGGGCAAGTGGCAAAAAAGTAAGGCTAAAGCCCTAATTAACCCTCTCATTAATTTTGAACATTTCTCTGTATATGTGCCTAACAGAGTTAAGTCTAAAAGAGAGCTTCTGCTTTTTTTCTGAATATATTTTTTGCTTTAGAGCACAGACGTTATGAATTACGTGATGCTGAGAGAAATAGCAAATAATGGTCGCCTTAGCTGTAAGAAATTTATGGCAAAATGGATGTAAAGGGAATTTGGGACACTGATAAAGCAATGAGATCAAAATTGATTTTCTTCAAGAAATTCAAGGGTCTGTCTTCCAAAAATTAATGTCTTCTTCACTGTTGTAACAGTTAAAAACTAATTATTTTCATCCTCTCCTCTCCTCTTGCAGGGGTAGGTTAAGGGGAAGCAAGATTCATAGTTAAGAGAGAAAGATTCTTTCTCTTTTTTTGTTTTATGTTTGTGACCCAAAAATTACCAGGTTTTGGTGTTTCTGAAATGGGGAGAAATGCTTGTTGACAGAGAATAGGTTTTAAAATATCAATGCATGTTTTCAGAAAACAGTAAGGTATTGAAAAAGGCCATATAGGGAAGTGTTTAGACAGTCAAAGGCTAGTTCTTACAAGAACACCATTTGTAATTTAAATTAAGTTTAGGTTTAGACAGCTTTTACAGAATCAAACACATTATTATTCAGATGCATTTTACCTATGAAAATGGAGCATGTGACTGCTTCAAATTTTCCTACATGCATGTCTCTCAAGGATTTATAAAAATTGTAATTTTATTCATACAGTATGTTTGCGTCCTTTGTTTTAGATTTTTTTTACTGAACAATTGGCAAATTTACTTAATGAAGTGATGCAATATAATGCACTTTTACTTAAAATTCTACTCTTATCTGCTTGTGATGAGGAAGATAATGGTATTAGTCCCCATTCTTGATTAATTTGAGTTCAATTAATTACCTTTCATGTCAAATCAGTTTATTCTGGGTTTTCAAAATATTTGATGCATGAACCATACAGCTGTTAGATTCTGTTAGATGGATGAATGCTACTTAAGTCTTTGGCTATTACTTAGTGCACCAGTCTTCACATTGCTGAACTGTTTAATTTGCAGTTTGCTTTGTTTCTTGACATTCAAGATTGAAGGATAATGGTCTAAAATATGCTATTAGCAGTGTTTCTATATTTTTTATGCAGCTACTTGAGTCAAATTTCACCAAGTGTATACATATATATATTCCCCCTTTCCCTCCCACAAAAGTAAAAAAACTACATTTGTTCTTTTCTTCACATGTTGGTAAAAACATAGATGTAAAGACCAAAGAACTCTTAAATGCAGCACACTGGTTATCTTTCACTTAACCATGTAACATTCAGGATTAAGACACTGAATGCTTTATGAATAATAATTCACTAACAAAATGCACTTTTGTAGCCACTAAGTCATAGTTTGCAACCTCTCCAGATTTATTTTTTTCTTCTTCTGACCTGTTGTTAAACTAATGGTGACACAACCTTAGCAATATTAACTTGCCTCTGATAATTCATAGCTCCTTTACTAGGTGTCTCTTTGCAGCAAGTGTATAAGGAACACTGAAGATTAAGACATAATGGCAAACTGATACGTTTTGTTCTATAGTGTAATGTCCCAGACTTTTTAGCAAATTATATGGTTTTGCCTGGTATCAGAATATAAGGTTATCATCTAAAATTGCTATTGCTATAATTGGAATGTAATTCAATTCAGTAAGAACCTTCAAGAAAATACAAATGTAAGCAATGTGCTTCAGTGCTTGGGCCCATGCCAAGAACTGTAATGGTAAGACGGTGCTCAGAGACATGCTTGACAGTAGCATATGGTTGGTAATATATGATTTGCTGTTCCATTTACAAATAGGATGGACAGGTAAAATGTTTTAACCTCTGGAAAGGTTAACCTCCATAAGAATCTCTTCAGTACTTTTGAAGGATAACATTTTGGTGATTTTCCTTATGTTAGTCCCTGCTTTTCCTTCTTTGATGTCATAGGAGATGCCAGATTCATCTTCAGTAGACATTTTAGGCAAAATAAATAACTCAGCTACTGGAACTAGACACTGTCTCTTCCTGCTGCAAAGAACATTAGGATTAAGCTAAAGCACTGAAAACTATTATAGACCTTAATTATTTTAACATAGTCAGAGCAGACTTCAGCAAGTATAGCTTTAAATACGATACAGTTTACATAGGTTTCCCATTTAAGATTAGTGCAACTGGGATAGGAAAGACCAGCAAGCATCATCATACAGTCCTGACACAGTTTGTAGAAGGGATTTAAACTTTCTCAGGTTGATGATGGAAAAAACTGAGGAAAGCGAAAGAAGCCACCTTGCTGATTGCCATTTGCTTCCACATCTTGCAGAAGTTTTACTTTACAACTTCCTGGTACAGATTTTTCTTTTTTTTTCTTTTTTTTTTTTTTTTTCTTTTTACTGTNTTTTTTTTTTTTTTGCCTTTTGAAGTGTGTATTTCCAAGTATAAACACATGTGCGTGGTATGGCCTTGCATCAGTGTTTGTCACTTTTCAAAGAATGATGCTCAGGGATTTCAATAACCAATTAATATTGTTAGCGTGCAGTTATTGAGCTTGGAAAGATTCCTGAAGCTCTTGTTCTTTAATGTCTGGTCTATAGGGCTGTGCCTTAGTACTGCAGGGCAGGAAAGTGAACTTTGTCAAATAGCACTTCAGAAAGACAAAAGACTGGATACAAAGTCTCTCCAGTGAGACTGATCCAAGTTATGTTCATGTAGTTACTACTCACCTCTGTCTTTTCTGTTACATTGTTTTTTGGGGTCTTACATCATGTTATGGAAAATTTCGTAGTATCCTTGACCTGTAGGATCACTAAGAGCCATAAGGTTATCCTGGAAAGGTGGTATACAACTTAGTTGAAATAATGAATGTCTTGGACATAAAAAGAAGTTTAGCACAAGCATTTTGGTTTTTTTCTTCAACATGCATTAGCTAAACGATCAGCAAAGGCAAAAACCCAAAACATATATTAGCTTGTTGGTACCAAGAATCACCAGTTCTGATTTGATAGATTTATGAGATTATGCAATTCCGCTAAAGTAGAATGAAAATTCACATGATCCCTAAGATTTTCGTTTAAATAGTTCTTAAATATGTAGGCCTTCTAGTGGGCTGGAGCTGAAGGGACCTCCTGCCGTGGCTACTGGACTGGCCACTGAAACGTCCTCAGTCTAGTTCCCTGCAGACCAGACAACTCATATACCTCCTTTTATATCATGAACAAGCTGACTATGTTATGCATGAAGAGGTGCTGGTCCCTTATGATCCCAGTAAGAAAGGCACTCAGACTCCATAAATTATAATTCAAAGTGCTATTTATTAGAGCTAGCACTAAAAAGAGCAAGATAATAGTATAGATAATCTTGCATCCCTGTTGATGCTGGGAACCCTGAGTTGGGCATCATCAAACAGGCATCATCATGAGGCTATGCAGACCCCATCCATAGACAGAGTTACCCCATTTGGGTCAATCAAGGTATTACAGTTTTTTCTTATACGAAAACAACTGTACTCATTATTTCTACCATCCCACAGAAAGGATGCTCACAGTAAAACTTCCTTCTGTGCTGTTAAGTAAAGGCAAGGCCACTCAGGTTAGTGCAGTCACCAAGTGGGAGATGCTTGCAGGCTCTTCTGATAGAACAAGCTGGCTGCATTTATCCTGCAGCCAAGGGTCTACAGCCTGAAGACCATGCTGTACATGCATCCCAGTGCAGCACCGGCTTGCGACTACTCAGGTTAACTGCTGTGTGGATCACTAACTCCTCCACATGTAATGATCTCCCAGTCAGGACCGTGACACTATTATATAACTGTTTGAGCTTAAATCCATTACTCCTCCTATTAGAGACAATTGCTTCATGCTGATTTCATCTTCTGATAGCAAGAAACCTTCCAGCTTCAAGACTAAATTTATTTTTATGGCTCTTTTATTCCAATTTATTGTGGGTTTCTGGTATCCACATTGTCATGCATTTTAAATATTTTGCCTCTCCTTTGCAGTTAAACATCTCAATCATATCCATTCACAACCTGCTTTTTTTCTTTTTTTTTTTTCCACTACAAAAATCAAGATTCTCTGTTTTCCTTTATAATTGCATGTCTTCATTCCCTTTGCTTTTCTTCGGTCTTTCTTTTCATATCAGTTCTCTCTGAGCTGTTGATTAGACAAGGAAACATATTCTACATAGAGTCTCATCTGTGCTGTGGACATTGACATTACCATTTTCTTTTGTAATCTCTGCAGGAATATGTTTACTGCTGCATACCATAATAACATCTTCCCTTTACGTGGCTTCATCTTATCAGTGCTTGTGGCCTTGCTGTGATTGACTAATACACCCATTACACTTCTTCCCTGATGTATATCTAGCTGGCAGGGAATATGCTGCTTTTTGGTGCAAGCCTTTAAGAGTGGAAGCAAAGCGAGACAAGTGAAATTGAAACTATCGTTTTCCATCACTTCTGTACCATGAGTTCCAACCCTAAAGTGGAAGTTCTTATTCTTTCAAGTTTGAGGCCTTGCCCTTTGCATTTTAAATTTTATTCCATTTCTTGTACTTGACTTGTGCAGCTTGTCCTTCCTCTGCAGTATTGTGTCCCTAAGAGGTTTCATTAGTATTAGTGGCAAGATCCCTTATGAAATTACAAGATCAGCTTTAAAACTAATACTTGACAATCCCTTGAATATCCAGTAAAATATTTCCTTTTTCAGTAAAATTAAGAGACATTAAAAATAGAATTTTATAGCGATAGTTTTTATAAATGCTGTATTTAATTTTGACATGTGCTAGATTTCTTACAGTAGGAATATTCTGGAATAGTCTATCTTTGGTAAACCTACCTTAGCAATACTTCTTTTCTAATCTGTACATGGTGCAATAAACTCTCTTCTGATTACAGAAGTCCTGGACATATTTTTCATTCTAGAATATTAGAAAGATCTCTGTTTATATGCAGATCCAACCTTGAATTTGAGAATCTCTGTTCTTTCTTTAATGGTGACTTTCACAGTTTTCCCCAAAGTAATTTTTAGTCCACCAGGATTCTGCCATTATTATTATTTTCAGACTCATTTCAATTAAACATGTCCTTAAGTTATGCCACAGTATCTGCTTTTATACCTCTCTGCTAAACAACTGCTCTGAAGGCAAACAGAGCTGTCTAAGATATTTAAGATCTATTTTTACACAGCTCTGTACATAAAGGTTATATTTCTATAATGAGTGCCTCATCACCCCCACAGTAAAGAATTTCTTTCCTAATATCTAATATAATCTACCTTCTTTCAGTTTAAAACCATTACCCCTCATCCTATCACTACACTCCCTGAGAAAGTGTCCCTTCAAATATAGTAATTTGATTTTTGGTAACTTCTCAGAAAAGTCTCAAAACAGCAAATACAGTTGCCATGTTACATTGGTTGCATATATGTCTTCATTTTAAAAGCATGTATCTAGGAATTAAGAAAACACATGACAAAGCATGTTGAATAATTTGGTAAATGTTTTTCTATTTCATGGTTACCAGTCATTTGCAAATGAATTCACATTTTCTTTTACACGGGTGCATTAAACACAGGTTGACAGAAAATGGCTGATATGCCGCTATATATGAATTACTCTTAGTGATAACAGATGTATTTAATAGCACAAGGACCAAAACCCGTGAAAGATGACTTACAAACAATTACTTACTCCCTGTTGCTAAAACTGTACCAACTGAAATGGAGATAGTCTCCACCTCCCCCAATCCACCTGAGCCATTCATTTGACTTGCTATTTTATTTAAAGCTTTTTACATAAAACATTTTGGCAAATACGTGAGAGTCTTGCAATTTTGTCTGAATCTGTGGAAAGCATATCATGTGAAGGTTTCTAACAAGAATTTTATGAACTGTGAAACACCAAAATCACCGTTTCTAGCTGGTAATAGGCCAAATGTTCTGGCTACAAATACAGCACAGTTAAAATGTTTGAAAAGTGAAATTTACTTATAACAGCTAATCAAATAACTTTATAGATTTGCTGTGTGTATATGCATGTATGTGACTGCGCATATATCTGTGTGTGCATGTGTCTACCTGTGCATACACACACACATACATGAAATAATCATGACCCACAGAGCTGCAGGATTAAAATGCAAAGCTAGCACAGTTACCTGGGGACCTAACATCAGAACAGGAGCTAGAGGGCCCTCTGGCCTGACAAACCCTGTTTTTGAATTTACCTCTTCCTCTGTGTCACTCTGGTAGAAGTTCCTTTTATTACTTCTATGAGAAAACAGGTATCTCTTCAAAATTCCATTTTGCAAAACATCTTTGTGAAGTTTTGTTTTTACTACAATATGGAAGTAAAAAATCTGAATTATTTAATTTTTATCTCACCTGGCCACCTCTGATTGTCTGCCTGAGTAACTTACGTGTTGGTTTCTTCCCTCAGAAAAAAATCCTTTAACTCTTAGCAGAAGACATAATGTTGCTATACGCTGCAAAACTTTAGATCATAAGCTGAGCAGTGTGCTTGTTGTTTCTAATACTTTGTAGAAACTAAAGCATGTCAGTAGATTACTGCTTTTTTGAGAAAACAAAGTGTAACGTTGTGTTGTTTTTACGTAGCAGCTGTGTTGCCAAATTGCTCAAGGCCAGGTTTAGATGGCAAAATTTAAAATATATACACAGCCATATATTGAACAACTGTGTTTCGTGGCCTTAGTCATAACAAATGAGAAGTCCAATACTGTGATACAAAAATGCATCATCTTCTTCGTATCATACATAGTCATATCAGACAAGAGCAAAACAGGACATCTTTTAAAATTTAAACAAGTTCAGACAGCATAAACAGTCTACATTATCAGTTGGAATTTTCAGCTTCCTACGGTTACAGTATAGTTACAGGACTTTTGTGGGTTTATTTTTTGAAGTTTTCAAATTCGAGTTTTGAGACATCTTTCATAGTCCTGTTCAGACCTCTGCTTTGACCTTTGTTACATTACATTTCCAGTCATATATTAAAGCAGCGAAGAACACGCAGCCATTCTGCTGCAGTAAGTCATTTGGTTCCTGGAAACCGCACCACCCCTTTCCTGCCCAGGCACATGTCAGCTTCAAGCAGAATCCAATGCGATGATTTAGGATACTTTTCCTTCTGTCACAATAAACTCTGGGCCTTACTCCAGTAAATCAGAAATAGAGCTAGTAATGTCAGTGTTGAGATTATCTCATTAAACAGTACATGAGCAGGAAGAGAAGAGAGACTACAGATTGCAGAAAAACAAGGACCGTTAATCACAGAGTCCCTGTCTAGTGGAGCATAACAAATGAGAACAGCTGGTGTCCAATAAGTCTACATGATTTTAATTGATGGAAGCTGTTTAGAAAAAAAGTGTGTATCCATAGAAAAAGTATACACATATAAAAATGCATGGTTTTTTTACTTTGAAGTTAATTTCAGCATTTCAGTATTATCCTGACTCATTCAAAATAGCTTGATCGATATTGGTATAAAATAGCTTTTAAACTCATTATAGTGAGAATATATGATATAAACACAGATCTGTGTATGTTGCAGCAAACAGGATCAAATACTAGCATATCTTTAGTTTACTTTTCTAGCAACTAGGTAAAGTCAAGCTGTTTAGCAAAAGACAAAGTTCAGCCTTTCATCTTTGATCTAAGTCCTTTTTTGAAAGTATGAGATTCGGAAGCAAAAACTGTGTTTTCGATTTATAGCTTCAGTGTTGGGTGCAAGGATGAGAGAAACTCTACCCTTAGGTGTTGGTTTTTTTAATGCAGCTGCTACAAAATCAATGAAAGAAATAAATCAAAAACTTTCTGTTTTGAAAACATAATCTCCCTCTTCCATCCTTTATTTTTTGTCTGTCTTTTATTGCTAAGAAACTTGGTACCTATTACAGCGGTCTGTATTGCCCATCGCTGTCACTATCCTTGGTATTACAACTCCATTTTTACTTACCCTTCAAAGAAACTAATGGAGAACAAGTGAACTATTAAAAATAAAAAATAGTGATTTCACAAGCCAGTAGACAAGAGAAAAATCACGTACATTGTCTTTCCCCTAAAGACGAAAGCAAAAGTCTGTTTGCCAGCCCTGTTTCATTAATTTGCTCACTCCACTGATTTTGTGGAACTTTTATTCTCATTTTTGTTTAATGACCTTGAGTTGGCATCAGAAACAAATTGGAAGCCAATGAAAAATATGCTGGTTTCTTTCAGCATCTTTTTTCTTTTTAAAGAAGCAAATTTACGTCTTTTTTTCCTGGGTCCAAGCCTACACATTACACCTGTTCAATCTACTTCATTACCACTGTGTAATACTAAAGATCTAGCCAGGGAGAGTCAGCCACTGCCAATGTCAGTGATCCTGTTCCCACATGCAAGACGTCCCAATGAATTTACAGTCAAAACTGTAAAAGGGAGTTGAAAAAAGAGGGTGTATTTTTGCTCTGCATTTGTCCAAAAGGAAGGAAATTCATTTTCTATCATCTTGAAGATTAAACAAATTACTAGTAGCACAAGGTGCAAAAGTTGCCATCCCCTTGCACACTGGGATTTTAAGAGTGACTTTTAAGTTGTTCTGGAGCTCCAGAAATGACAGTTAACGTGATGCTGTGCCGCTGTTAAGGCAGAGAGCCATTGAGTTACTGAGGGTGTGAATTTAAATGCCCGCATCTTGTATTACAGGAAGTTACCGTGCAGCTGTCTTTTCATATATGTTACAGCGTGTTGAAAGGGTCTGGATGATCTTTTATGGAGTTGTAAGAAGGTTACTTATAAGAAATAAAACTGGTGAAACCCAAAGGACCTGTTGCATGCTGTATACATTGACTGTCCTTGTGAAGGGCTCATGATAAGCTTTCATCTAAATACATAAATTCAGTCCTTATTCAAGGGAGATCTCCAAGTTTACTAGTCTAATAAAATGTAATGCAGTTACTGTGGTTTTGAATATGCTTTTTCTGATTTATTCTAGGTTCTTTTAAGTTTGAGTTAACTGCTTGTAAATCATTTTTGTTAACACCCATTATAAATGCTCGTATAGTTGCTACAATTTGTGTAGTTAATATAAGCATTTGTGTCTTAAAAGAAGTATTTATGGAATGCTGTAAAATATTAATTACAATTGTGATTGCACATTCATATGAAATAGTGAGCTCATAATTCAAGAATGGGCCTAACTTTAGGCTCATGGTGTTATTTCACCTGTATGGAAGTTTTGCATAGGAAGTTCTAGCTTTTGGAGAAGCAGTGGAATAGCCTGCTTTTACTTTCAATTGTTTTAATAGGGGAAAAAAGAAGATGATGAACTTAATACGCTAATGATATTGCTTTGCTTTGCACTTTGTATTTTAGTTTTTAATACTTCAGAGGATTAATAATCAATCCCAATTTCTAAAAATCAGGATGCTTCAGAATGTGCCGATAGATACAAATAAAAAAAAATAAAAGGTAGGGACAAAACCAAAGTATCTTGAGAAATGGTTTTTCAACTGCATTTCTTAAAATTTCACTTTTTTTTTTTTTTTTTTGCTACTTCTTGTATTCCTCTTTCTTAGTCTTGTAACTTGTTTGAGTATAATATTTCAGGTAATGGACATCATGAAAAATGCAGTTATCTTAAACACTTTGAAAGCAGCAGTAGACCACCAGCCACCTGACACATCTAAGTAATTTGCAGTAATGAATACTTGTAGCTAAAGCAACATAAAGACAAATACAACTGTTTTCTGAACTGGTTGGATAAAATGAATAATCTGAGATACCAAACTTAAAAGGGACTTGAACAAACAAATGTATAGCACTAGAAAGTAACAGTTACCACTGCTTTGACTCTATATTTCATTCCTGTTCCTTTGTAAGGAACACGTATTGAATTGCCTCATGTAAAGCAATTCATTTTACTGTCTCTTTCTTTAAAACATTGATCTCTACAGACTACTTTAAGAGGCCTAAGTAAGTAGTCCTTCAAGTGGTCCTACTGTTTGCAAGTATTGATAGTTCAGTCAGGAAATAGACATAGTTGTATGTGAGCTAAATGATGTCTTGTTTCACAGTGTTTAATTGTAAATAGTTTGTGACTTTCATTCATAACCTAGAATTTATTGCTAGACATGATTCACTGAGTAGTTATAAACAGAATAGTCACGTTCAGCTCCTGACTAATCTGATGGAAAATAGAACTAAATTCTATTTATTACACTCTTCATTAGATATTCTTCACCTACCCAGTCCTGTCATAAACTTTAAATGTAGCATAGGTGGTATAGTCTTAAAACAACAAAGCATATCGGAGCAGTCTGTATAACACTCAACTGGAAAAAAAATTCAGAGATGGAAATGTTCATGCAGTGTTTTCAGAATTTACCTTAATATTACTCTTTTGTTCCCATATCCCTATGCTGTCACCAGGATTCAATGAGATTTATGTACAATGTATTTTTAGCTCTACTTCACTTTCTTCTATATAAGTAATTAAAATATAAGAATAATCAATTGATTTTAATTTAAAATAAGTGTTGACTGATGATGCTATAGATGTAAACCAGAAGATTTTTCTTAATTTCAGTTGAAACTAAATCACACTTTTAAAAACCAGGTGGGCCACAAGAATCAGCCTCACAGCCATGTTTGGTTCATTCACTGTCTGCTAGGATCTGCGTGTGTGGGGCTACTGTAATTTTTGAAATGCTCTTGTGTGGTATGTGGAGAATCTAGTTTGAATAGGAGAAAGTTTCATGTTGTGACAGAGTGTCACCAAGACCCTGAAAGGAAAAACTGTCCAGATGTATTGAACTGCTATATATTTCATTTGACTCTTACTCATGCCAGTGAGTAATTTAAAGTATTTCCCGTGCTCTTATGTCAGCCCTAGAGACTGTGCATACACATTAAGTAAATTAAACTAGAAGTTTAAGTTAAACGTTGGAAAGCCTAATAATGAAGTTCATCTTGGATTTCTGCCTTCCTAGGACTTCCTGGTATATAATCACTCAAACAGTCCATGTTGCAGGGGGAACACTGTTATTGCTGTGCACAGAGCCAACTCACATCTGTCTAGGAAACCGCATAACCAGTGCAAACTGCAAACCAGTGCAAACTGTAAACACATCACATGATATGAACGGTAAACTGCATGGATTGCTGCTATTCCATGTCTTTTACATGTCTTACAGAACTGATGAGCTCCAAATGTATATATAGCTCAGGGAGAAGAGTAAATACCTCCAGAGGCCACATAGCTCATAATTTACATCCTTTGCTTGATCTGCTGGAAACAGCTCCTTTTCTTCCTTGACTGTAGCTTTAGCCTGTGCTTCTGTTTAGGCACACTTTCAGGTCAGCTTTTCTTGAATATCTCTCTAAATCTTATGTTAGGCATTTAATGACTTAAAGCAATAATCTCAGCTATAACATTCCCTTGTGAACTGACAGAAAAGCAACCCTACACTTTCTGAGAATACGGGCTAGCCAGAAGCCCCCTCAGAAAAGCCAGTCTGCTTTCAACCACCGGAGAAGGAGGGGCACTAGATGAGTCTGGTCTTCTTTGTATGTCAGTGAGGACATTTCGTATTACTTCTGTGCAAAAATACCAAATGAGGGAATAATGAGGGAAAAAAAGGGTTGGTTGGAAATAATTTGTGCTTGCTGATGGAGGGAGAAGGGGACTGTATACAAAGTCATGAGGCACCCTCGGCAGCTGTAGTTTTCATTGCTGGGGAGAAGTCGTCCTGCAGAAGTCAAGAAGGACTTATCTATTGTTTTTCCTCTGGTGTGAATATTCATTGAGGACTACATAGGGCACGGATTCTTCTCTAAAAAGAGTAGCTTTGAAAGAGGACCTGACAGAACATCAGCCATTCATTGGCTAGTACTAGGGAGGAGGGCTACTCTACCAGGTGGCAGTGCCAAGAGAACAGCTTGTGATGATGACCAGCTGAGGTAAGTAGCCTAAATTAGTGAAGAGTAGTGAAGGCACCCAAGAATGCTGGAGAAGATTCCTTGAGTCAGGCATAATCACCCTAATGAAAAGATAGGCTTCTGATGTGCATAAGCTTCTTAAGAAGGTGGTCAACTTTCTCAGCAGCTGAACTGATCCATGCTGGGATAACGCACTGTAAATTGGATGTAAGACAGTGGCAGTAACTTAGTAGTCACTGACAGCTGAGAGAAGGTTGGGCCAGGACCAGGCTGGTGTGTGCCTTGTAGCTACTGGGCTTGCTTCCTGTCAACTGCTCATATTCACAAGTTAGTGCTTCTTCATGTTTCATCTCCCTCTTCTCCTGTGAATTTCTGAGGTTTCCATCTTTTCTGAGACGCTGGACAGTGTAGTTTATTTTGGTAGGATTCTGAGAAGGAGTTCAAGATAATGTTTGGTTTTTGTAGGAGCTCAAAGAAACTGAACCTTTCTGCCAGTCAGTGCTGGGTATAAGGACTATACATGTTCTATGCTTGTCCATATTTAAGATTATCTGTATAAAGGGAAAAGCCATGGTATAAATTTAGTTACAGTTTTGATACCAAGAAGCGAGCAATTAAATTGGAAAAACTGTTAATCATTTTGACAAAAATGCAATTTATTCTCCCCCCTTCCACAGCTCTCCCCACTCTCCACCAGGAACAGTGTTCTAGGATAGTTCTCCATACTAAAAAATGGAAAACAAAATCAATATAGCAGAGGCAGAAGGAATTGTTCTCAAAATTATCTTTAACTTTTCTTGGAGCAATATGATCAGTGCATTAAAGATGATTTTATGCAATCTGAGAGTTTTTTCTAGTATTTCAGAGAATGGAGTAGTCTAATTTATTTTAACATTTTAGTATTCTGCTAATATGAAGTGAGGTTTTTTGGTCAGAGTTGATGGACGGTGGAGTGCTCTGATTTTCTAAAAAATGCACCTTTTTAAGATTTGTTAGAATATATTCCTTTCTGAAATGAGGTTCAATTTTTTTGGCAATGCCTCTTTAAGTTATTCGATTATCTCTCTTATATTGCTTACATAATTTTAGAAATTTTTTCAGGACTTTTTCTAAAGAGCTTTTGCTTAATGACTTCTGATTTAGGTGTTTTATTTGGCATGTATTAATTTTTTTTTACACTACTTTTTATATCCTGCTTTGTCCTTTGAATACATTGGAAAACTGATGTAATGTTCCAGAATGTTTTGGCAGCATAGGAACGCCTTTTTTGGTATCAGTCCATGTTTTTACTATTTCTTACGATGATCAATAAGATTCATGTTGTGGTTGGCTGCTAAGAATGTATAATATCCACATTTCTGTCTGACTTAAGTGATCAGCACTGAGCAAATTCTCTGGTCTCTGTTTAATTGGGTTCCGTGTTATCTCAATCAGATTGACTATCTGATTAAATTTGAGGAGAAGTACTTCATACTGGCATAAGTCACTACAATGCTTACCTTCTTAAGAAGAAAAATCACCTCTCTTTCTTTCTGGCTAATTGACTGGTTTTTGTAAGGGCATCAAAGGACATCTTAATTTCCTTGTGGGATATATGACTAATAGAGGGATACCCTTCATCCACAATGAAAACTACAGTATGAGACTTCATTGTTTTCTCTTGAAGAAATCATTATGCAATTTCAGTACTTACTTAAATGGAAGATGTTCATTAAAAATCTGAGGCTTGCTTCAAAGCTTTCAAGCCTCAAAGTTAATATTTTCTGTAAAAGTGAAAAGTCAAAAATGCATAAAGCAGTTTGCATTTAATTTANTGTATTAATTTTTTTTTACACTACTTTTTATATCCTGCTTTGTCCTTTGAATACATTGGAAAACTGATGCAATGTTCCAGAATGTTTTGGCAGCATAGGAACGCCTTTTTTGGTATCAGTCCATGTTTTTACTATTTCTTACGATGATCAATAAGATTCATGTTGTGGTTGGCTGCTAAGAATGTATAATATCCACATTTCTGTCTGACTTAAGTGGTCAGCACTGAGCAGATTCTCTGGTCTCTGTTTAACTGGGTTCCATGCTATCTCAATCAGATTGACAATCTGATTAAATTTTGGGAGAAGTACTTCATAATGGCATAAGTCACTAAAATGCTTACCTTCTTAAGAAGAAAAATCACCTCTCTTTCTTTCTGGCTAATTGACTGGTTTTTGTAAGGGCATCAAAGGACATCTTAATTTCCTTGTGGGATATATGACTAATAGAGGGATACCCTTCATCCACAATGAAAACTACAGTATGAGACTTCATTGTTTTCTCTGGAAGAAATCATTATGCAATTTCAGTACTTACTTAAATGAAGATGTTCATTAAAAATCTAAGGCTTGCTTCAAAGCTTTCAAGCCTCAAAGTTAATATTTTCTGTAAAAGTGAAAAGTCAAAAATGCATAAAGCAGTTTGCATTTAATTTACATAATGTAAAAGAAAACTACTTCAGAGCAGTGCATAGTTTTCTGAGAATAGGAAAATCATATGGCTTTGTTTGGTGAAGCCTACCAATGTATCATATTAAAATGCCTAGTAATCCCTATGCTCTAAGAGGTTTGTTACATATCTGGATTGTCTTTAAGGGAATAGCATTTTCTTATAAGCTCGTATATTGTAAAAGATGGTATTCGATTACATGTAATGACAGTTTGGGCAAACAATGAAGACTCATAGGGCAGTTTTCATGGTGGAAGAGACAACATGCAGAATACTTTCTTGTCTGGCTGTCCCATAAATCTATCAGAACAAAATGAAATTATTGAAGAGGAAATAGCTGATCTTAAAACAAAAAAATTGTCATCATTTTCTTCATTCTTTAGCACACCTGATTCTCTTGTGGTCCTTCATATTATATATCCAGATTTAGTGACTACTGGTGCCTGGGATTTCAGACAAGCCATCAGGAAAATAAGTCTAGTAACTGATGGCCAGTAGTTAGTACTTTAGTCTGATTTTTCTCTTACTGTGGGACCTTGGTTTTGAAACATTTTGTTCTTGAAACTTTAAACCTAAGGTGGGCAAATGGAGAACACACAGCAGTTGGGAAATTAGGTACCCATTTAGTCTGATGGTTGTTGTGGCAGTACATGCTAGAGATCATAACCTAGAAGCCAATTTGAAAACGGAAAAAAAGCAGACCAGAGCAGCCTCATATGATGTCTGAGGTGATTTTGAGAGTTTCAGGGTCAGACAATGAGGGTTTTGGTTCAGTCTTGCACTTTGGAGACCAAGTTCTCAACATCTTTTCCTTGTGAATGGATTTATCAGAAGACAGAACATTACTATGGTCCTAGGTGGACTTGAACCTACGTAGTCTGATGACACAACTGCAAGAATTTGGAGTAGCAGCATTTAAGTCAACTAGGGCTCACTTTGTAACTCATAAGTTGTCTGTCAGTCACTACAAAAATACATTTTCAACACTTTAAAAGTCACAAATATTTTCTCTTCCTGTAATTTAACAGTATTCTACAAACAAGTGCTGAATGACCGTAAGTGCGAAGTGGTTAAGAGTATTTATCAACCAGGGACCAGGGAGGTTTTTGCATGGGCTGGGACCTAACAGAGCATGCATATGCTTTGGAGTGGAAGAAAGAAAAGCAGAGCTAGTACAGAAATGCAAGAAATAAAAATAATTTGGACCAAATGTTAATCTAATCAGAAGTGTAGCAAATGGTTCATCTGAAGAGAAAGCAAAAGAAATGGAGTTATTTAGTTTAAGGAGAAGGATCAGGGAAGATGTGAAAATTAGTTTCACGTTTGTAAAACTACAAAGTGAGAAGGGCAAATTGTTCTTTGCATCTGTTATGAACAGAACAATAAAGCTAACAGCTTTAACTCCAGCAAGGAACATGTAGGTGGCATAGGCCACCTGCAGTTTTGTCTGTCAGATATTTGTCGATCAGCCTGCACCCACAATATAAGTACTAAGTTGCGTTTTCATTTGTGCATACTAAACTATAATTCTCGTTCTCAAAGCAATTCTCTTGAAAAACTTGATTCTCTTTCCACTAGAGGCAGTGGAATTATTGCCGAAATTAGACAACTAATGCTAAAATTTAGCCTAGCACAGCTGGATAGAACAAAGCCTATATCATACTTGAATCAACAAAAAAAGATTTCTGTGAAGCGTAAGCCTTATTCTGGATTCATGACTCAGTAGTAATTTTCCCTATAGATTAGGATGGGAAGACTGCATATTTCAACCGTGTTCAATTCAGTGTGACACACAAGACAAAAAAAAATACTTTGCTTACTTGACTGAATTCAGTGTTAAATGTTCTGACACATGATTAGATATTTGGAAAATAGCAGAACTCTCCAGATACTGTGTAGAATCTGTTTGGAATCTTGTTGTTTGTTGAGAGTACCTTACAGGGAACAATTACAGAACGTATGTGAAATTTGCATAAATATTGAACAATTCCTTTCATTCAAAGGGTGGCAAATGTTCTACTCAGAGGTTTTTACGTGACTGAGAGGGCCAAATTACTGGAAGACAGCCAGCACCCCTCTCTCTCCTTTATAGTTAGTTCAGAAAGATGGCTGTACCATGAGAATAAAAAATTGAAATATGTATGTTCTTAAACACTGTTTATACATTTGTGGGGGAGGAAGTTGTTAAGGATAAAAGCTATTACATAGCTGTTAAATCAAGGTTTTTTTATATAAAAGCTAGAAATAGCCTGCTTGTGGAACTGAATTATAAATATAATAACGTATGGCATACCAAGACAAATACCAGCTTTTTGTCAAAATTCATGAGTCTATACCATAAGATCAGATTAAGTTTCAGTCTCTGTAGGTAGCATGCATTTGATTATATTTTAGCGGCAAATGGTTTTGTAGATTTAATTTTGCCTGATTGTACATAATATCTCTATAATAACTATAATATCAAAGAAACCTGAATCTCCTCATTCATCATCTGTGAAAACTTTTCTGTATTATCTTGAGAAACTGTCATGACATCTTTCCAAGCTAATACAGCACTGATTCATCACCCTGTAAGAATCATATGAGTGCAGGATTCAGTTGTGTTTAGGATGTAATACTTAACTGCACTTGGTAATGCTCTTATCTACTGCCCTACTCTCCCACCTAGCCAATAACGTGAATGTTTTCTTGTGTGAATGATGGTGTTACACTTCTGTTGTACAAAACATTAATCCTGATGATGTCCATTAACCTCTGTTTGTTGAACAGGAGAAAAACTGCTTATTCTAAGAAAGCCTAGCTTTAGAGTCTTGGATACTATCACAGTGCAATTTACATACTCACGGAGAGAATATGACTTAATTCAGTGCTCAAGTGATACCAATTTTTTCTCCTGCCCTTAGTACAGGCAGGCAGGATGGCCCTGCTTTCTTTCCTGTTCTCTTTTATGATTTTTCTGTAAATGACCCCCAAAACCTGTACATTCTTCAGAATGCTGCGCCTGCTGGGTAGGCTTTTCTCAAGTTATAAAGTGGAAAGAATAGTTATTTCATCTGTAAAAGTGTTAAAAGATATTGTTGATATGATACTTAGATGCTATTTTTGGTTTTCCTTTCCAGGATTACTTACTGCCATCTACCTTTCCAGAGTAAATGGCTTTATGTTGGAACAGAGAGGGGAAATACACACATTGTAAATATTGAGTCCTTCATTCTTTCTGGATATGTTATCATGTGGAACAAGGCAATAGAACTGTAAGTGCAGACTTTTTTGCATTTGTGTCTGTGGTCATTTTCATTGCTGTCTTAAGATTCGTTTTTAAGAATAATTTACTTTTACAAATATTAGCAAATCTTTTGAAAAACTTTT
>VXBO01007663.1:470327-580607 GCA_013400135.1 Rhinoptilus africanus | reverse complement strand
ATAATATGTATAACTTACTCATTCTTTTTAATTTCTATGTGATTCTACCAATGAAAAGAAAGTCTTAAAAACTCTGGTGCGCTGCACCTTTGTGGAAAGCAGAACTGTGGAAGATGCCTGAGTACTGCTTATGTATGATGCTGAAGTATCTGCTTAAGTACATGCTTTCTCAGCACTGTCACATTCAGTCATCTCCAATTCTCTAACAATGACTAATATAGATGGTTTTCTTTTTTTTTTTTTTTTCCCCTCTGCTGCTCACACAGTTCTCGCCCTTTGCCCAGAAGGGCAGGGAAAAGAGGGAGAAAAGGGAAAGGGAAAGGGAAAGGAAAAAAAAAAAACAACTCGTGGGTTGAGAGAAAGGTGGTTTAATAGAACAATAACAGAACGTGAAAATAATAATAATAATGACACAAATCACTCTCAGCACCCAGTGAATTGTTACCTTCCCAAGCAGATATCGTGAGTACCTCCTGCCCGGATAACCCTATTTATATACTGAGCATGACATCCATGGTATGGAATATTCCATTGGCCATTCCATCATTCTGTATAGGCTCCTTCTCAGCTTCTATGGGAAGCTGAAAAAAGTCCTTGAAAAAATATAAGCATCACCTGGTAACAACTAAAACAATACGCATTATTGACGTTCCTTTCATATCAGATCTGAAACACAGCAACCACTACAAAGAAAATAAACTCTGTCCAAGCTGAAACGAAGACAGCAAGATAATTTTTTTCAAAAGGAAAATTATTTTCTCTTGGTTTGATTCTGTTTTTTCATATATTACTTCTACCTGCTTTAAAGATTGTCTTCATGTTTGACGTTCTTACAACAGTCACTCTGTTTCTTAGAGTCCATAAAACTTCCCAGAATGAAGGAGGAACACATCATCTATGTATTTGCTACATTTTCCTGGGTCCAAATTATAACATTTCTGAAGACTTCTTTTTGAGCTTCCTAATTTTAGAATAAAATAGTTAAATAAAGATTTCCATCCTGTTTTACAGTAAATGGTTTCTTCATTTCCATCCTGTTCTTCTGAGTAAGAGTCAAGTCAGCATATCGGCTCTCTCATCTTCCAAAATGAACATGCATCAAATAAGTTAATACCTGCTGCTGGGAATAACTTCTGATGAAGTGCAAAACAGCTCAAAGTGTCACATGTTTCTTAACAAACTTCTAGTTTTGTACAGCTGTAGTAAGAACCCTTTGTTCCATTTTTCAATTCTTATGCAGTCTGGTTTTGTGGGCTTTAAGGTCAACGAAGGCTATGAAATGTTGCAATCTTTTGTATTGTTAGCTCATACTTTTCTCTTGCTCAGTTGAAGGTAGCTTTTGCTTCGGGAATTTTTTACTGCAAATCATTGCTGGTATTTTCTGGACTCAACCTTCATTTTTTTTCTTTATGCTGTGTATGGACTTGGCTTTCTATTTTATCCTTTTCAGATCTTTTCAAAGCTTTTCTTTTCTCAGTCACTCTTAGCTGTACCCTAGATAGTATTTGGGAATTAAGAATTCTCTGCTCAGCTATTTCACTTATGCCTTATTTTCACTTACTGATTCTTCCTTATTTTCCTCTTTCTCCAGGGACAGGGTCTAGTTACTTTTTACAGTCTCCTAAAGCCCGCTTAAAGGAATGCCTATACACAAGTATCTGGCATCAACAACAATGTGGTTTATTCATGATAGTTTCAAATGTGGTTGGTTTCCCAGCACCTCTTTGTTCTTTCCAGGAGCTGCTGGATTTCTGCTTTTGCTTTTAATGTAATTCAACAGTGTTTTTCTTTCTCTGTAGGCTGTTCCATAATGACAGCATACAACTTTACAGTCTCCTTGACAACTCTACTGTAATAGCAATGAGGGGAAACAAAAAACTTTATATATACTAAAGCTATAGAAGGCAAAATGTTTTTGTGTGTATACATTTCCACATGCAGTATAATTTACTGTATGAAAGTAGTAATTACTGTATCTGTAGCTCTGATAGTGTTTCGTGACTTCTGTAAACTAATATTATTGATATAATATAGTTAACTAAATAATTGCTTCATTTAATCCTATTTATAGTGCAGTCATGATGTCTACCCTTAGGAGAAATTGACTGTAGAGCCGAATGCCTGGCACTCCTTTACAAGCAACACTTCCCTAGGGCTCCAAGAAACATTGCTATTATTTCTATTTATACATACTTCCCTTGAGGAAACAAGAAGATGCAAGAAGTAAGGCACTGATCTGCCTCTGGCAGACTATTCCTGGTTTTAGTGTAGAGCAGATGACTCTCTTTGGGTTCCAAGCAACAGTCCAGCACTAGGAAAGAGATAACGTCACTTCAGGAGAAGCAAGCAAGATGTATTGCCAGAGAAGACTTATCATGCCTCTCCTTCTGTATCCAGCCATAGGGCAGGTACAGAGCAACAAGCGAAAGACTGTGCCAAATGAAGACAATTACGACCCTTTCATGCACAGTTTTTTCTCCCGTGCTCCATCTGAACTGGTGTTATTTTTTATCAGTATATCCTCCCCCAAACATCTCCCCCAAGATGTGACTCTGCATGTCCCATCCCAAACCAAACCAAAAGCTTTGTGTTGCACTATGTCAGTATTCCTTGTTGTTTGGTCCAAAGAGGAATCTGTTTTGATGCAAATTCTTTACTTCATATGCGTAAAAAAACGATGTTTCTTGGAGCCCTGGAAAGGCAGTGCAGGAAGGCTGCCAGGAAGTAGGCTCTACGATTCAAAAATGCTTCAAGAACATCTGCTGTCGTCACCCCAGAAACTGTGTGTGATCTTATCTGCGATGGCACATCTGAAATGAGTTTTAGGATGTACAACTATTTGAAAAAGATCCTTTCTCATTTCCTGACAGAGTTAGTGTTATGATTGCCAAACTTAATAGACTTTCCCTTTCCTCTTACCTGTGTATAATCAAAGCTGGCAGCTGTTAAGGGATCAGGGTATTTGTGGTGGGTAGACCCTGGTTGGTTGCAAGACCCCCACCCACTCCCGCTCCTCCACACAAGAGGGAAAGAAAATAAGATGGAAAAGTTCATGGGTCAAGATAAAGACAGGGACGTCACTTACCAATTACTGTCAGTGGGCAAAACAGACTTGACTTGGAGAAAATTAGTTGAATTTTTTGCCAGTTAAAACAGAGTAGAATGGTGAGGAACAAAGACAAAATCAAAACACCTTCCCCCCAGCCCCCATTTTTCTTAGGCTCGACTTCACTCCTTCATTCCCAACTCCTCTACCTCCTCCCCTTCCTTCTCCCTGAGCAGTGCAGGGGGATGGGGAATGGGGGTTGTGGTTGGTCCATCATTACAGCTCTGCTGCTCCTCTCTGCTGCTGCTTCCTCCTCATCTTACCCTGTTCCAGCACGGGTCCTTCCATGGGCTGCAGTCCTTCAGGATACACATGGTCCACTGTGGGCTCTCCACTAGCTGCAGGAAATATCCACCTGCTCCAGCATGGGCTCCTCCGTAGGCTGCAGGGGAAATATCTGCTCTGGCATGGTCCTCTCCACCAGCAGCAGAGGAATCTCTGCGCAGGCACTCAGAGCACCTACCCCTCTCCTCCTTCGCTGGGCTCGGTGCTCGCAGGGCTGTTTCTCACACTTCTTTCTTTACTGCCTGTGCAGTGTTCTTTTGTCCTTTTTTAAATTTGTTTTCCCTGAGGCACCACCATCTTGGCTGAGGGGCTCAGCTGTGCCCTGCGGTGGGACTGTCGGAGCTGGATGGAGCTGGCTATGTCCAGAACAGGAAAGCCCTGACCTCTCCTCACAGAGAGGATCTACCTTAAGCTTAGAAAGACAGTATTGATCATTCCCTTTCTCCCTCCGTTTTCCCCAATTTTGCCAATATTCCTGGTCAAGTAGTAATATTGCTGTGGCCAAGCAACCCAGTCTCCATACTGGTGGGTTCAATGTGCTGGGGTAGCCGCCCAAACCAGTATGCCTTGTCAGCCTGCATGTGCTACTTCCACCATTTTGTCTGTTGCCAGCTGAGTCATGCCTGATGTTTGCTTGGCTCTTCTCCCTCTTCTGTTATCTGTCAGTGGTTCTTATCTGGCTGCTTCTTATCTTATCTTCATGGGTTTTTTCCTCTTATTCTTATCCTCCTTTGCCATCATGGCATAGGCATCATGTACCTCAAGCAGACTTCAATCTTCCCATCAGCATACCCTGACCAGTTCAGATAGGTAAATCTATGTCAGAAAACAAAGTTCAAAGCCTAGAATGTCCCAAGATGTCGTGTTCGCTCTCTGAGGACAGATGTACAAGACGTGTGCTTGCAGATATCCTCATCTCTCCCCTCAGCTCCCCATCACTGCCTAACTACCCTGCCTGCTCCAAGGTCTGGTGGTGTGGAGATGATTTTTTTTATTCCGGTACAGGTTGCTCAGAAACAGAAGCTCGGCCAGAGAGGCCCCCTCTGGGGAGGTGACTTAGGAATGGCAGCCAGGTCTCCCGCTAACTGCATCTCTGCAAAAATTGTTGTGTGCCATGTCTTAAGCCAAATGGGTATTCACTGCTGGCACCATGAAAGACAGTCTGTACAGAATAGTGCTGTATAAACCGGCTGTCCACTGCTTTCCTGCTGGTCTCACTTCTGTGCTGGAATACGTTGCAAAACGCTCTTGCAGAAGCCTTGCTCACCCAGACCTCTTGTAGAGAAGTAACATGCTGCAAGCATCTGTGGAAACACGATCTGCCAAAGCTGAAGATGGTGGCATGGGATCATCTCGTGGAGAGGTTTCACCAAGGAGGGGGCTTGCTACATTGCCACTAGCTTTGTGCATGCAGCTAGCAGTAATGTTTAAATATATGTGAAGGGGTGAGTGTAATCTTGGAAGGCTGTCTGGCCTTTAGGTGACTTGAAGTTTTCTATCTCTCTGGCCTGGAATACACTTAGTTTGGAAGGTCTAAGGATGCCTGAAATAATTTTTCATTGTCTTTAGCTCAGAGGTAAATATCAGACAAGGTCTTGGCCACTCTGCTTTGGCCTAGCTTTGGTGCGTGACCAAATACCTGAAATATTAAAAACATTCTATGGGCAAAAAAAATAGAAGCCAGAGAAAAGTGTGCATGCTTTCAAGAGTGTTGGAGTGTAGTGTTTTGGGAAGAGGAGTCTATAAGGATATGGACTACTCCACAGTATTTTTATGTTTGATTTGCCTGGGAATTTTTACATACTGCTCTCAATCTTGATTTAGAGTTTGACCTGATAGAACAGGAGCCAGTGTTGCTATAGCACAGTATTTGAGCCAAAGGAAGAGGAACACCATTAATTTAGGAAAATCCTTTGAGCAGTTTGGCTGGAGAACCTTGTTTTTGTTTGTTTCTTTAATTCTCTTGTAGATTGTATTAAAAGTTGGAGCCTTGGTAGTTTTAGTTATGACTTCTAGATAAATTCTTAGCTTTATGGGCCCTGCCAGTCTCTGCCATATTTTTGCCTGGTGACCTTCAGTGAACCAAGACCAAGCACACACCTTGTTTTTCAAAGCTAAACTCCAAGGGACATGTGCTCTGATCCCAGACCCTAGAGGGAAGAAAGGTCCTTTTCTGTGCAGGCATTCAAATAGCCTGAACTTTTGTGGACTGGTGCTTGTCTTCTTGCTGTGTATGACTGCCATGCCTAAAGGTCTGGTCAGAAAAGATGACAGCTGAAAAATCTTCATCTGTCCGTTCAGTTTCCTATGATTTGCATTTGTTGTCAGGTGCTGGACATCAATGACTTAAGCAGCAGTCCCTGTACTAAGTTGCATACTATGTTGTTGGTGCATGTTACAAAAAGAGAGGGGAAAACAAGAACGGTAAGTAGTCTTTATAGAGGCTTACAAAGACTCATGGGATGGGTCTTATGGCTGAGGAGCCTCACTGAATGTGTGCTGTGAGTGTAACTGTATTAGTTGGCCTGAAGATGTCATAAGGCTTTACGGATTAGACAAAGGCAAGATGCTCCATTTCTGAAACCCCGCTGTAGTAATGCTAAGAAGCTAGCAGTAGAAGATAGAGCAGTGTAGGTGCTAGAAGAAGCTAGAAGATAGAGCAGTACAGGTGAGATTACTGAAGCCCTGTCACTAATGAGGTGAGAACTTGGTGTATCTTATTATCAGTATTTGAAATGAATCCAGTGAAGACTTCGCAAATCCGTGGCAGATTAGCCTTGATATCAAGCAAGTGAGGAGGGAGGGCAGAAAGAGGGAGTGGAGAACAAAAAAGGCAAAAAGCCTCAGAAATGAGAGGGGTAAAAAATTACTGTAATAGGAGGAATAGTGAGATTTTTTTAAAAAACGGAAGAAACGATTCATCAGCAAAGGAGAATCTTTGCCTATGATGGCAAAAAGGAAACAGAGGAGAACATGAAAAGGTATGTATAACTTTCAGATTGTTATCTTCCCCTGCTGGGCTTTTTAGAATTACTTTTAAAACATTGGAAGTACACATTAACACACCTAGAAGTTAAGGTAAGCATCTAACTCTTCATACAAAAATATTCACAGATTTGAATTTATTTTTGTCTTGCAGATCCACAAAGACTCACCCTGGGCCAGTTGTACATTTAAGTGACAGCCCAAGAGATGAGGGAAAAGTGAGTACAACTAATGGTGTAAAACATTGCAATGTTTCATAGCCTTTATTTGCCTTGATAGCTCTCTGGTTTTGCATAGTGATTTTATCATCTGCTTTCTTTCTATATTTGCAAGGTGACTGTTACTGTTTTACTGTTTTTAAGAAAAAATATCTTTGTGCAATTTTAATGAGTAAAAATCAGTGAAACAGGAAACACATTGTACTTTGAAACCTATAAACAATCAAAATTGTTCCTGATTAAATGAACTTGGCTTTGCTTAAGGAAGAATTGACTAAAAACTGTATCATGACTTTGGTACTTGGATAAGCAGGCTATTATGAAAGCATTATAGTAGGTTTTCATAAGAAAATAAGTCTTTCCTTATATGAGAATAATAACAATTGTAGACCAGTTTTGAAACTTGCTGGTGTTTGTGAATGGAGTTGAGAATAGCAAAGAGCTGTTAACAAGTGGAAGCAAAAGATATAGTCAGAGCATTAGGGTCATGATTGATACCGTCAGGAGGGAAAATCAGAGTCGCCTTTATTTCTATGGTAGCTTTACCAAAATTAAATTTAGTTGCCAGAACACCAGTTTTATTAGACCTTTTTTTATTTATGTATTGCTACTGAATTTTTGAGCATTTTGCCTGTGTGGAAGGGGCATTTAACTATCTCATAATTTTTCATCACTTTTGCCAATTGCATTTCAATGTATATTTATAAAGGACTGCATCTTACAAATGATGTATCCATTTGACAGTGTGCCTCACATAACAACTGTTATGTTGTTATTATTCCATGTGTATGGAAACTAGCAGCAGTTTGGATTTCTGATACTGATATGGGAGACATTTTTCTGAAATGAATAAGGGTACCTAGAAAAACACCGATGACTATATCTGAATTTCATTTGCATTATCTGTCCTTGGACTTATCCATATTGCAAGGTAAACTCTGTGCAAATGAGGCACTTGCCAGCTCGCCCTCCAACAAGTCAGATTGCATCTCTAAGCCTTTTTGGAGGAATCACAATAGATGAAGCAATTTAGAATACAGCAAATAAAGTAATTAAATGCTATGAAGGGTAGTATTCTAGCCTCAAACCAGAAGCCATCAAGAATGCTATTTAACTATGTATGGCAAAATACCTGATAAAAATAAAGGTTTACCGATAAGGCAAAACTCTTGTTTAATGGCCACAACAGAAGCTGCTGATGATTGAACCTAAAGCACACAGTATAGGGAAAAAGGATATGATACTAAAAGAAAAAATGGTCTTGTGAGTGAACATGTCTTACAGGAGTGTCATGCACCGTATCCAAACAGAAGCCTTCAGCAGAAAGAGTGAAGATTAAAAGGTCTCAGGAAAGGGAGTTAGAGGAGAACTTGTTTGGAAATAAAATTGCTTGTTGCTTGGAGGGCACATTGGAGGTATCTGGGCACTGATGAAGTACTAGCGTACTAACAACAACAGCAAGAGCAAAATCAGATGAATCCCTGTGAAAAGCAAACATTGGAAATTTATGAGGAGAAAGAGTAGAAAATGTAGGCCGTACCGAAACTGTCCCAGTGCAGCTGTTTATATCATTGATAGATTGAGAGTGCTGTGAAGAACAAATTGGTACTAACAAAATACTTGCAGATTTGCAGAATGTAGAATTGATAGTGTTTGATGTTTGAAGCAAGATATCCGTGAAAAGGTACACACAAATGTAAGCAAAGATCCAAGCACTACATCAAAAGACATAGCTCTAAATCAAAAAATATCCAACAACAACAAAAACAACTAAATTTTTCAACTAAGTCCCATTAAACTTTGGTTGAAGGAATGAAGGATAAAACAATCTTTCTTCAGAATGGGGAAAAAATGAAAAAACCCCAACTTCTGTGACTTTTGCTGTTCAGCATACTCATAAATAACCTAGAAAAACAAGTAAGCAGCGATGTGATTAGGTTTGTGGGACTTTAGGAGACTGAGAAACTTCCCAGTAAAATAACAGGTTAAATACTGTCTTTTGTAAGTGTTCAGTGTAAATGTTATATGGAAGTTATATGTGAGGAGGAAAATATTTCTGACTTTACATACAAAACAATGGGCCTGAGCTGATCATTACTCAAGAGTTTCACCTGATGATTGATAGTTCAGTTAAAATGTCAGCTCAGTGCTCAGTAGTGACCAATAAAGAAAACCAAAATTAGGCATTATCTGGAGAAGAATAGAGAACAAAACAGGGCTATTGCATAAATGCATGGTTGACTTGCCTGCTGAATACTGTGTATTATATTTGTCCTTCTATCTCAACAAGAACATAATTGTTCTAAAAGAAATTCAGAGAAGGGGCAAGGTTTTCTATATGAGACACAACTGAGACAGGACAATTCATTGTGGGATAGATCTGATTGTGATTCTGAGTTTGAAAATCATAATTGTTATGAAGTGGGTAGAAACAGTTCATAGTCTCTTTCAATATAAAAACTAAAAGGAAATCGATGAAGATGACAAAATTCAGATTCAAACAGGCCAATTAGGTTTTTCTTCATGCGTGTGATGGGTAGAAGCTATAGAACTTTTTTCCAAATGGTGCTGTGGGTGCTGAAAATGTATATTGGTCAAAAGGGAGACTAGAAAAGTTAACAGAAGAGAAATCAATTTGAGGGTTACTGAATAGGTTTGCTGAATTTTCCTAAATGGTTATTAAAGATGAGGTTAAGCGGAGTCATGTCTAGTTGAGGAGCTGGCTATCTTTGAATGAGAAAATCATGTAGGCTGAGAGAATATGTGAGAGTATGATGAGCACTTGCCCTCTTCACATACTGTTCTTTGGTATTTGCTCTTGGACATTTAAGTACAAAATACTGTGATAGGTAGACCTTTTGTTTAATTTAGCAGAGTTGTTCTTGGGTAACAGAGCGGTTTCAAGATAGTTCTACATACTCTGCTTAGCTCCTCAGCTTCGAGTTAACCAAAGACCACCAAGAGAAGTTGGTGGGAGAAATCAGGCTCCTTACATCACTTCATGGGGGGTGCTCCAGTAGATGGAAGTGCTCCTTACCTATGCTTCAGAAATTAAATAGTGGGTACAACTCAGTCATAATCATTGCTCAAACTACAGCTATTCTTCTACTCTACAAGTACAAGGGTATTGTATTCTGCAAGGGTCCAGTGGTATATCCTTCTCTGGGGTATCACAAAGTTGTTTGCAGATCTGTGCATGTTTCACTGAAGTAAGTAAGTAGGATTCTCCTACGGGCACTGAGTGGTGGAGAGTCCTAAAACACAGATAAACCTTTCCAAATCTAGGACAATCCTAAGATCTCTTTTTGAAAGCCAGGGAAATCTGTGTGCAGACTGTATATTCATCTTTTAAAAATTCTTTAAATCCCTAAAAGTTCCAGTTTCTATCAGTGACTGATGACCAGTTTTTCTGTGCCAAAAGGGCAAATGTAATTCCAGAAGACTTCTGCCATTCAAAATCTTTCCAGAGTGCCCTCCAAGCAAACTTTGGAGGCAGTCTCTTTTATGAATCTAGCAAGCTCTGACTGGAAGACAGACGACAAAGAGAATTTGGGCATTTAATGTTTCGCTTAAGAACAATTTGGGGACCTAGTGATTAAGTACATGAAATATAACTGTGTCTGCCAAATCAATGAAGAAGTGTACATTAGGAACAGACTGAAATGCACAGACATTTTTAAGTGGCAGATCTGTAGCAAACATGATTTTTCTTGCTGACACAGGAGAAGACATTAACTGCAATAATCTGCAGTTTCCCAGCAACTGGAGAAAGCTAAATAGGAAAAGCTTTAATGTTATTAACTATTAGCTGGTGGACTAAACTTCCTATCTCTGAGTCAGTGTTCTGAGATCTAATAACACTTAAATACAGCGTGCATTTGGCAGACTTGCTTTTTTTCTCCCAGCTGTTTTGTGGTACTAGGACAAGGAAGGGGCTGGCTGGCATGTACCGGGATGCAATTAATTGACTGTAAAGGAGAAAATTCCCTAAAACACTGTCATCAAAAGCATTCATGAAGAAGGATTTGTTAAGTCAAAATGTGGAGCAACCACATTCCACATTAGACAAGGAAAATCTTGCCAGGACTCTTCCCTCCTTCAAATTCTATGCAGCCTTCTGCATGATTCTTAACCTAATTAAGCATGAGTAATTAAACAAGGTGCCAGGAAACACAAGCTAAAGAGAAATCCTTGGGTTTTTACTTCCTCGACTCTTTTTACACATATTTTTCTTCTTTGTCTATGTTTTCTCCTTAAACTGCATTTATGGATGTTTTCTTTCTTACCTCCTTGAATATTACAAAGTGGTTGTCTTATAGATCTCTCAAGTGGTTACCATGGCAAAGAGGAGTGGGAATATTTGAGTTTCCTATGGTTCAGGCAGATCAGAGTTCAAACCATCATAAATATACTGGTGATGAGACTAATCACATTCACCCATTTGGAATTCTGACTTCAATGTCATACCACAGTGCTAGTAGACTAGCAGCATGGCTACCATCTGAGCACTGCGAAGGAGAGATTCCTGGCTATGCAGTAAATCTGTTTTTCTTTCAGCTTTTTCCCTGAAATCACACCACTTTGTATCTTGCAGTTTTGTAGTGCTGCTGTGCGTTAAGCATGTCAGCAATAGATCAGGTGAAATGCTGTCTCTGATAGGAGGTATTTAACCTTTCAGTAATTACCTGGAGCGTGGTATCTTTGCAAAAAAGAGTGATAAAAATCAAAAGACAAGCCTACTTCACTGGGGAGAAATGCTTATTATGAAACAGGGTCACATATGCATTTCTATTCCTTGAGTTTCCTGAATATATTTGTACAAAAGCTGAGGTGAAAAGAATACTGGTAGATATGAACTGAACTCAACTGGTTTGGTACCCAGCTGTAATGCACTGGTGCAAATGCTTGTTATGATAAGAGTAAGGAAGGCACTCAAATTATATAACGTATTGATTAAAATACCATTTATTGGAGCTGATACGAAAAGGAAAAAGAAGATAATCTTACATTCCTTCATATGGTGGGAACTCTTAAGTTGTGCAGCATTGGATGGACCTGCAATAAGGGCACAGCACACTGTGCAGGTCCTCTCTGTGAAGAGATTTGCCAGCTTTTTGTTCTTCAGAGATCTCAAAAGATTAAAAAAAAAATCTGTTCATTTCTACTGTCAAGAAAAAGGATATTCACATGAGAACATACTGACTTATGTTAACACAAGGTCACAAAAGTGCTGTGGGATCTGCCTACAGGCTGCTTCTCTGCAATTAGACAGCAAAGTTTATCTTGTGGCCAAGGAATACATGCAGCATAGCACAGGCCTGAAAGCCAAGTGCTATGTGCAGCACAGCGTAGCACAGCACAGGGCTGCAGCTACTCAGGTTAGCTGCTATGTGGATCACTAACTCTTGGATATACAATTGTCTTCCATTTAGGATCACTGAATTAACTGCAAAAGCAGACGCAGTAAGGCACTTCTTTGTTCGCTCTCTCAATGGGAATCTGTTATCCCAGAATACCATATGGCATCCTGACACAAGTGCTATCCAGTTAGCTGCATGCTTTCTGAACAGGATGTCTTTTCATATTTACTTTGCCACAGAACCCCATATGGGCCTGTCCACAGCAAAAATGATAAATATTCTAGATTTTCTCCAGAACAGTGTGGAATTTTTTTCCGGAGCAGATTTCTTAAGTAATCAGGTATTGTTCATATTCAGGTGTTAAATATATTAACTATAAATCATTCCTAATTAGTTAATACATCTCCACATAATGAACTTTCTCCTGGCAATATAAAGAATCATATCTAGTAGGACTGAGAGTATTCACAGACTCTTTTATAGCAGTATTAATGTATCATTTATGTTTAACTTGGAAACAAAGTGATGTTTTGTTTAGCAGTCCAGCCAAGTTTCATTTTTACAACTTGTTTTATGCAAGAAAAGTGAATGGTGGCAAAGATGCTGGTAAAGGTCTCACAGACTAAGAGATGGTCTCATCATTCTTTTGCTCAAATTCTTGATGAAGAATCTGTAAATCCTTGCCTGCATTCTGTGATCCGTCTTTATGGACAAAGAACAACTGCAGTTATCACTGACAGTTGTATAAAATATTCCATAGCAGAAATGTGTGAGTTTGGCAGTTTGGTCGTTCACAGTCTTCATGTCCAGGACAGATTCTTAGAAATATGGGCTTTATGGGAAGCAATTTCCAGTATACTTAAGTAGGCCAGACTTCGCATCTTCTATAAGATCTGAAATTCACTGTGAAGAGTACTCAATACAGTGCCAGACAAATAATTCCATTCTTTTCAACAGGGGCAAGGAGAAAAGCTTGTGTTCATTCTTATTTTTCTCCTGAGCATCATTTTTCATCTCTTTCATCTTTTGACAAATCTTCTTTGCTGGTATTTCTCAGGTGTGAATGATGATATGGGATGCTAGTTCTAGCAGAAGTAAACATTTGTGTACCAGTTAATATATATTCAATTTCTAGGAAAGCAAGCAATTTATTCTCTGCAAGAGGAATTCTGTAGAATGTTTTAAAGCACTGGGAAGCAGAGATTAAAGGAATATTTGTAGCTGAATGAGAGTTTAATCTGGTGACTCTTTGAAGTTATTTAAGTGATCTTTTAGGTGTCAAACAGTTTTCTCTCCAACCAGGGACAAGGAAGGTAAGAGTTGAGAGGAACATGCTACAGTCTTATCTTCTCAGCAGATACACAATTGTGAAGACTGTCCAGACACATAACCTTGCTGAAAAAAATTAAAATAAAAAAAGGAGTATAAAGCACATTTTTTCTTCCATATTAAAACTTAAGTTGTCAGTAATGAGAAGTAATTTATACTGAAAGGTAATGTTAAAGCTGGGTATTACATGTAGTGCAAACTACAGTCTTGCACATCAGTTTGGCATTTCTCTTTACAGTGCTTTTTTTTTTTTTAAATCTCTTAAAACCATGATGTTTTTCAATATTTGTATATTTTGAATCCCAAACTGTAATTCTGTTTGTTTCCCTCCTCCAGCTATTGATAGGCTATGAAAATGGGACTGTAGTACTCTGGGACTTACGATCTAAAAGAGCTGATCTGAGAGCTTATTACGATGAGGTAAGCAGTTTCCATTAATTCAGAAAAACTGTTATTCAGCAGTTTGTTGTATGTTTTATCAAGCAGATGGATATTTATCTTAAGGCATTGCTTGTTCTGGAAATACTGTTTGTGCTATGCTTTTGAACAAGTTACTGACAATGGAAATCAAAACCTGAAATCTGTAGTTGTACTGCATTAGGCTCTTATGAGTGTACTGTGACACTGAGTCTCTTCCCTTGATTATGTCAAGTTCATCAGCTTCTATGTGGGGAACCTTAGTTGAACAGAGTGTAGTAATGAGATAACCTGAGATACATCTACATGAGGAATTCTATAATTATCTTTACTGAGTATCACTAGACAATTAATTAGAATGAAAGACAAATTATTTTGTTGGGCTATTGATATTACCTTGTACTCAAGATCTGAGTAAAAGATTTTCAAAATTGTATTCTTGTGGTTTTATCAGGCAGTTGCCTCCTGCCATTTGTAAGCAGATTATATAAAATACAGATGAAGTTCTTGTATCAAGAAATACGTTATTTAAAAAATAGATATATTCCTAGTTATTATGATTTTAGTACTAGTCCCAGGAAAAAACATCCTTTGTTCTGCCAGCCTTTCTGTAAAGTTCACCATGGATGAATGCGAATGCAACTACAACTGAAGGTAGAAAAGGGCATTTTATTTAAAGTGATCCAGACAATAATTGGTTTCAGGTAGTTCTCTTTCCTTCTTCGTCTTGCCGCCTTATTATATGTAAGGAGTATACACATTTATTTTCACTCTAAAAAGTAATCTCAATATATCTGAATCCTGCATTCTTTCAGGCTTGTTTTCACAGACACATAAACAGTATGCTGAGCTTCAAGGTTAAGATTCTGGGCATCTACATAGCAAATGTTCTAAAAGACAGGGTAATTCAGAGTTGAAACAGGCCGGCACTTAAGCCTCAGGATATGCCCACTAAATTGTCTCTAAGTGACGGTCTGCCTGTGCATACACTTGTGAAATCACACCTGTTCTATGACTTAAGGCTGGACAACTTTTTCCTTTTACATCTCTCCTGGGGAGGGTCTGTTCAGTCACTGTCCTCTCTTGTGCTCAGAATGAGACGACATAAAACAGGGTCTTCAAAATACTGTTTCCATTATTTTATTTTACTTTATTTTTTGCTTGTTGAGACAGTGTGGTTGGGTGTTGAAAATTTCTCATACAATTTAGTTGTTCCACATTTTTCAGTACTGTCCTCAGGAACTTTTTTTGGCCTTTTTATCAGTCATGTGCTCTCCTCCTCTGTGGTTACTTGCTGTGCCATTACTCCACCTTGTGCAACTTGTGATGGCTTGGTATCAACCACTGAAATAGTTGCATGATTCTTCTTGTCTTTAAAAGGGTTGTGTGACTAGCCGTTGTACTTTATTCCAGACTTTCAGGCTCCAGATTGATAAAGTTCCAGATCTGCTAGGATTCCCCCATGGAGCTTCTAAAAAGGGTTCCTTTTTAAATCCTGGGTTATATAGCTTTTGTGAGTCACAAGTGATTAGCCCAGCATGCACCAACCCAAGTTTTCAAACCTAAGCCTGTTCTTACAGATTGGTCACCTAAGATCACAGTCCAGAAAACATTGTTCCTGTTCCCCTTCACCATTCTGGCTGGACTGATGCAAGGCTACTGTGCCCTGTGATGTCTGACCAATGTTTTACTACTGTTTTGGTGCTGAGCCAGCCAGTGGCAATTGCAGGGTATCTGTGAGGTCTCAGATAAATAGTTGCAAATGTTCTCTATCTTCATTGAATACCAAAGTGCCTCTTTGAATGAAGTCTGAAATTAATCCAGCCTCATTTTTCTTACTATCATTGCGCTTTCTTTAGCATCAGTTTTGAAACTAATGTAGTCACCCTCTCTGATGAAAGAACTGAAAATCTTGTCTAACTGGACCACTTCCTCTTCTGTCGTCTTTAAGGACCATCAGATGGCACAATCTTTTATGGCTTATCAGTGAAGCAGATACCTCTATTTAGTATAGAAAATTCCTCTGGCATCACGCTTCTCCATTAAGGGGCACTTGGTATGTTCTGTGAGAAACAGCTTATTTTTTTGTCTTTGATGCATTGTGAGTGTTCATCACCAAGGCATGTTCCCCATTCTCCATAATCTTCTTCGTATAGCTGTCCAGCTTGGTAATGTTACTCAAATGTCAGCAGCCACAAGACTCCATCCAAATACTCATCCTTTCACAGGATCAAGCCTCAGATGGGTTTCTCCTGTGTTACTGCTGACACTGTTGGATTTCAGTCTCCCCAAACTGGCTGTTAAGAAGGAGACTCTGTGTTGTTATTCAGATCTGTAGAACCTCACTGTGCAACACAGGAGTGAGAAGTTAACAGCAGATAGTTCTTGATACAGAAAAAAAGGCTGGTAACTGATTGTCTATCTACCAATCTAAATATTCTTCCCTTTTAAGTTCAAGATGGAGACTATATCTGCTGACATTCAATTGTCAGAAAGGGGTAGTTTCATATCTCATGCATTTAAAGATATTTCTTTTCATACAGCCACAAGAAAAGCTTTCATTTCATTGTCGGTGAGAACCATTATTAAAAGGTCTCTTCCATTCAACTTTTTTACTATGTTGAGTGCTGTTTTTTTAATTAAGGTCATAGAAATAGAAGACACTCAGCTCAGATGGAATAGGTCCTCTTTATTTGCACATTTGAACAGTTTGCCTTAACAAAAGGATCATCAAGAGGTAACGGTTCTCAGTCCACTAGGACGTCATCACTGTGAAATCTTGCCTGTCCTTTCTAGGCCGCATGGCATTGTGATACCAGTGCGATGCTTTACATCACATGAGACTTGCAGACATCTCCTCAAAATGTGTGTGATGTTATGACAGGGAGGTGAGTTGTTTCCTGCAGTATCACCAGGATCTGTCCAATACTTGCAGAAGTATGCCCTTTCATTTTGCTTGCCATCCAGGTTAATGTCATGGAACATTGTTCCTAGAATAAACAGCTCACTGAGAACAATCCAGTAACTTGTAAGTGGTGGAGCTGAAGACTCTGATTCCTGTTCACAGACCTGCAATTGTAGCATTTATAGCTGCATTCCTTACTCCATCTTTGTCATGCTGTGCTTCATGTCTTGAAGACTGGGACCCTTTCATAGAAAAAAACATCTGCTCATTTCAAATTAGAGAGGTTCTCACCAAGGATAGAAAAAGCTGTACAAGTTGCATTATCTGGAACTTCTCTTCTTGGTGTTCTTGTAAGCCTGTATCTTCCCTTTAAAAGTTCTTCCTGATACTTACAGTTTACTCACCAGACCTAAAAGTAGTCCTGTCTCTCTTTTGGCCCCACAGTTAGAGGCTGCCTCAGTTTGACTCCTAACACAAGGAGTTTCTCTGTATTCTTCTCTACTGTGTCAAAGGTTCTCGAGACTAAAATGTTCTTGCTTGTGAAACACCTGGTGCCAGTGTGGAGCTTGACCCTGCTGCTAAACAGTCTTGCGTCTGCTCTTGAAGATGTGAGCTGCAAAATTCTTTGTGTGATGATGATTATCATCTTCTCAGTGGTGATATGTATGAGATATTCAGGCCCTTTCAATCAATGCTCCTATATGATGCCCTTTATAAAAGACTTTCCTTGCAAGCCCTTTTATAAATTCCTTCAAAAGTTTATTTCCATCGATTTTTATAAAAAGGAGAGCGCATAAACAAGCCAGATCCTTCAAAGGATTTGCAAGTTATTGTTGGTAGTTGACAGACCCAAAAAACCCCAGCTGTCTTCATATGCAGACTGTTTAAACGTTTGACAGGTTGTGTGAATGCACATTCAGAGGTTACTGAAACATAGTCATCATCTTTCATTAGGACACATCTACAAAATGAACCTGCAGAGTTCACAGAGCCATTTGCTGAATGACATCTCCCTACTTTTATCAAGCACTATGCCGTTATGGAAGTATCAAATCTGATATGGCCCTTGCTGTATTGGTCCTTAATGTTAAGAGTCAAGCAATAGGATGAGATGAGTATGGTGCTTTTTCAAAATATGGTTAAAAGTGGTCCTAGAGTCCCCACGAGTTCTTCTCAGTGGTTGGGAAGTAACTGAAATGGTGTTGGGCATGATTAATTTTAGTACATGCTGAGTATGAGGGGAGATGGATGCAACAACCACTGTGGGTATTGCAGAAGGAGAAACACACCCAATCTGGAGTGATATGCTTTATGTGCATACACTGTGTGAACATTCACATGAGTCACCCACTGTGATGAACTCCTGTTCAAAGCAAATAACTGCTCCTTTTTTGTGTGGATGCTAAAGAAGTGGATCAGAATGCTAGACATTCTCGCAGAGAGAAAATTAGGGACTTGTTGGGTGCCACCTTTCAGTATTAGTCACGGCTCCCAGCTGAGACCTTCAAAACCAATTTGGAGTATTTCTTGCCCGTTTCGGGGCAAAGTCTAACAGGTGAGTTTGAGTTGCTGCTATGCCAGCTGTCTGTGACAGGAGCATTCCTCCTCAGCTCCACTCAGCAGGTTTGCCCTGGCAGCTGGCACCTCGCAGCCGAGAGGCAGTTTAACAAGCAGCTTGGTACAGATTTCAGCTGCTAGTTACTAGCTCCTGCTCAGACACAGTTAGTGACTCTAACCATGTGAAATGTTTCCCTGTGTGACAACACATCAAAAGCAGACTCAAATTTGTCATGATAGCAAGAATGAATGAGTTCATGTCAGAATTATATGCACGAGGATAGACATGCCTTCAGTGTAAGTGAAGCAGCGCTCCCCACAGATCTAAGGTTCTCACTACCTGAGGACAATGGCTTGGACTCTGTATGAACCATCTTTCTGTGTTATCTTTTTATTCTTTCGGTGATAGTCTGGTATCTTATGGGTCTTTAAGAGGAATTGTGTACCAACCTCCCTCTGGTAGGTAGAAGTTTGAGTGACACTCGTATCATTTGAAGATAAATATCTAGAGTTCACTTGTTCAGCTCTGTTTATTGAGTTTTTATGGGCATGACAAGCTTACTAGTGTGTTAGCAAAGCATTTGTATACGAGGCATGTCAGATTCCTGTTAAAACATCTGAGTTATCTCAATGCAAAGGCCCATTTGTGTCTATGCTGTCAAGCCTCAGGAGCTGAGTAAAGTTTTGGGAAAGTCACAGCTTTTTCATTGGTTCTTCTGATACTCCCTCCAGACCATGAGCTGTTACCAACCGTAACAATCAACATACTTATTAAAAGAGGTAGACCAGCAGGGAGTTTTGAATGGTAACCAGTATCACTTAGGTTTTTTTCTTGTCAGCTTAAGCAAAATTGATAGGGACAACTCCAATGCTGACTTACGAGTAACCAGGCATGATTTTGAAATTAATAAATAATGTAAATGGCTATATGCAATTGTAAGTGCATTTCCTGGGATGCAAAAATGGAAATTTATTAAACTGCATTCAAAAATAACTCTCTTTTGTATACATTTACATTAAAACATTGTTAGCTGCTATTTGGCAGCTAACATTTCTGAAAATGGATTCAAGGGAAAATTCTGTGAGTTTCTGCTTCTGAGAGAAGTGTGTGAGAAACTGTGGTATATAATGAAGCAATACTTCGTTTTGTCAGAAAATGGCTTTTGTTAGTTTCCAGCACATACCAGTGAAAATGAAGAACTTGCACCATTATCCTTTCAGCTTGTCTGATGTAATTATGGATATTTTCAGTCAGTCCGACTAATTATGCATGAAATACTAAGAATGGTCTATTAATTAAGTGTTGCTTTTTGGCATAAATAACATTCATCAGGTGGTACTTCCATTGTGTACATAGGAGTACGCTATTCCTCTTCTCTGAAGCACTATGTTCCAAAAGTATCTTACATCATTGTTTTGTTAATTTCCTATATCAATGAAACAATCTCTTGGTCTTGGTTTTATATTAAACATCCCAGATTTCTGTATACTTGCTCTGAAAATTAAGTATATAGGGGGAAAAATAACTCAAGAACAGAGTACTATTTCTGCTTTTCCTTAATAGTCCTATGGGGAAGATTGCATGTGTTGTATGTTACCTGTAAAACTTGTCACACATGATTTCCTGTGTGATTGCCAGATGAAATACTTCTAAGGAGAGTTATCAGACATATTATAATTGCACTGTATGTCCCTTGTTCTTATACTTTTAATGTAATACCCTGTTCCTTCAATTTTGTTCTGATTCAGTACAGGCTTTTTTATATTCTTGTGTTATGTTAGCATTTGTAATGAATTGTTTTGCTTGACGAGCAGTAGATGACAGCCACTGGTTACTAAAAAGTGCTGGTAATGGACTTCAGACAAACAAGAAGCTTCCAACTGTTGATATACCATTAGATTAATATAATCCAAAGTCATACATTAAAATATCATTAATGTAAACACTGTATTCCATTTCTGTCTCAAATTTTTCTTTCATTTCTGTAGGCTATTCATTCCGTTGCTTGGCATCATGAAGGCAAGCAGTTCATGTGCAGTCACTCTGATGGCAGCTTGACCTTATGGAATCTCAAAAGTCCTAACAGACCATTCCAGACCACAATCCCACATGGTAATTTTGATAGTTAAGACATATAACTAAGAAACAATCCTCCATGTTATTTGCTACTATCTATGTTTATTTCATTTTTTATTGTAGCCCAGATCCAGAGTTGCTTCTTGCATAAATATTTCAATCTTTGCAGCAAAGTAGTTGCAAAATACTATAAAAAAAAAAGGAGAGCAATTTTTAATTGGTGTCATAAATACCTCTTACTGGGTAATGTTGCTCAAATGTCTTCTTTTATCCAGTTCATCTTAATAGTCTACTGATAGTCTTTGACACCCTCAGGCTATGGCATTTTCACATTTCTTTCTTCTGTATTTTGTACTTAACGTGTTCATACGTACAGTTTTCAAGTATATAACCCCCAACTCAGAACAGGCCTGATTAGATCAGTTACCTCAGGGCTATGTCGAGTTGACACTGGACACTTGAACACTCCCAACAACAAAACGCGCAACCTCTCTGGGCAACGTCTTCCAGTATTTAATGACTCTCACAGTACAAATTGTTTGCTAATATCTAACCAGAATTCCCCATGTCACAACTTCATTCCTTTGCCTCACGTCATGTCACTGTGCACCTCTGAGAACAGTCTGGCTCCATCTACACTGTATCCTCCAATCAGGTGGTTGTTGAAAGCAAGCATAGGCTTTGCAAAGTAACAAAAGCGAAAGTGTTATTTTTTTGCTTTACAAGTGACTTTTCTCTGACTGGAAGGAAGGAAGTACTAAGGCATAATTAATGAAGAATCAATGAATTTAAATTGTATGCTTCATTTAATTTTATCACTCAACTAGTTACATTCCGGAGCTTGTAAATGTTTTGTCAACAAAAGGAATTGAGTTAATCTAAGAATGACTTAGGAAAAAATTAAGCAGTTTATGGTCATAATATGTTCAGAAAAAAGGTATACATTTGGTCACATTCATTAATTATTAATTAAGAGTCATCCTTTTCAGTAATCTGCATGGTTTTTAGATGTCTTTGAAGTGTGGTCTTTGGTCCTTTAGATTTATGTGGCAATAAAAATACAAAGCTGTTATAAATGTAATTAATTTAGACAAATGCATATTTTACAGAAATAGGAGGTAATACTCATCATCTTCTGTAGCTTTAAAATTCCCTTTTTTTACTGCTTATACAGTTGCTTCAGTGTATATCGTTTAATTTAATTTAATACAGTTTTCATCTTCTTTCTTTCCTTAGGAAAAATTCAAAGAGATGGGAAAAAACCCGAATCTTGTAAACCAATTCTTAAAGTAGAGTACAAGACCTGTAAAAACAGGTATGTTTTTAATTCTGTAATTAACTCAATGTTCCATTCCTGGGTTAAAGTAGTTTTAGAATCTTCCCCACTTTCTTTTTGCAAAGCTATTTATTATTATTTAAAGGTACTAAAACTATAATGTAAACTTGTATGTACTATGTAAACTTATAATTACTATGTTGATTTTTTTAATACAGTGAACCATTTGTGATATTTTCTGGTGGATTGTCATATGATAAGGCTTGTCGAAGACCAAGTTTAACAATCATGCATGGGAAAGCAATTACAGTTCTTGAAATGGATCACCCTATAGTTGATTTTTTAACTCTTTGCGAAACCCCATATCCAAATGGTGAGTTTATTAAGCAAAAAACATTTATGGAAAATATAAATGAAGAGATCTCTCATAACTTAATTCCAGGGACTTCCATTCTCACAGTTGTCTCCGTCTCAAGTAAGCCACATCACTGAAAGTAACTGGAATTTGTTTGCATTCTCAATATAGGAAGCAAGTAATGCGTGGACAATAGAGCATTCATAAATCTCCAGATGTAAGCTTGAAATACATGGGCTAGTGTGATGAAATATTGCTATTAATCGAACATATGTGGTTATATTTCTGGCATTTTTCATGAGGCCAAAAATCTACAGATTGCTAAATTATTGAAGATTAAACTGTCACTTATCTGCAGAAAAGTTCTTAGACTTCAGCCTGAATTGAACTGTTAAAAGTATTTTACTGCATATTGTGGGGCTGCTATATTCTGATGTACATTCACAGAAAATTCTAGAAGGTAAATTAAGAAAAGCTGCAAGTCAAAAAAACCCTGAGTTTAGCATTTTAAGCCCTCACGCAGAAAAGTAAAACAAATCCTATAAAAGTAGCTAAATCAAATGCGTATTAAAAACACTTAGAAAAGATAAAGTGTATCTTTGTTTCAACCCTGCTGTTGAAAAGAGAGTCATAATTTCACATTTATATTTTTTAAAATAACTTTTATGCTATGTAAACTAATGCACCCTGTGCATCAAGGGAAGGATTTATTTGTCATTTTAATTGTTTGGTTTTGTTTAACCAAAAAAGCATTGAAGAAAAAAACCAAACAATACAATCTTCTAAAGAGTATACAGGAGTGAGGCAGTATCTGAATTGAACACAGCAGACTTAAAGGATTCCTTTGAAATATTCCTTTGGAAATGCTTTGGAAATGAGGGCATTGAATATCATCAAGTGGACTGGACCTGCTGTTCACAATCTGTTTTTGGAGAAGCGCTGTACACAGTAGAAGTATTACTACTGGACAGCAAAAATACATTTTCTGTGTATTAACTGGATTCAGCAATGCAGTGATACACAACTTACTCACATTCTGTTTCTTTACTTTCAATATGCCATCCTGCTGGCATGCTATAATATGCCAGTTGTATTTCTACTATATATGTTGGGCAATAGGGCCCAAAAGTCATTTCTCAGTTCCTGTCTGGCCCTGGTTTGCAAATATGTCTAGTTTGCAGATATGACTAGGATTTGTACTTTTGTTTAATATACTGTGACTGTTTAGAGAACAAAAATATGACTCATCTGTTTAAAATCACTAATAGGAGAACTCCATGTCTTTTATACTTGATTCCTTGCTTACAGAATTTCAAGAACCCTATGCTGTAGTTGTGCTTTTGGAAAAAGATCTCATTGTTGTTGACCTGACACAAAGCAAGTAAGTATGAAGTCTTATATGAAGTTATTTGTATATATTAACTGTCCAGCAAATTATGATAAAAATCAAAATGTTATCACGCAATGTCATTTTACTATCCAAAATCATTCACTCTTGATAGTAATTCACTCTATATGTTTACCTCCACCTTAAGAGCTGAGATCAGCTAATCAACAAGAACTTATATTAACACTTGTTCTTAAGCTTGGGAGTATATCTTAATCTGCAGTCCCTTCAGCATAGCTCTCAAACATTCACTCGACATAGAAGCTAAGTAATACTTGGTCACATGGTGAATTATTACCTGAATGTGCATTTTGGAAACCAGATTGAACCACTACTTATATGCATGCCTAACTTCACCAGACTCCACAGGGACTACCACTTAAGTATTTACTTAGTATCTTAATAAAGAATGACATTGATTTATAGTGGATCTGTAGGATTATTTCATGATCCAGTTGCTGATTTAAATGACAAATAGTTCTTTCATATCAGAATCAATGTTCATATCAAAAAGGAACTGTATATCATGTAATGAAGAATCCAATTCTTACTTATTTTGTTCTGCCTCCAACACTACCAGTAATGTACATCCACATTCACAGTGATACTACTAGGAACAGATTTTGCCCTTAATGTCTTGAAACATTTTAAGCAAATCATATTCTGATCTCAGTTACTTCCAAGAATAATTCAAATCATCTCAGCAATATGAAATGGATGTAACTGAAATCAGAACCAAATTTCCTACATTTTTGAATTGTGAATAACATTGTGTAAAATGCCAGAAGTGGGGCCTTCAGACCCTCCAAACTGATGGAAGTGAGAAATAAACTGAGATCTACTTCATCTGTTTTCGCAATTGTTCATTGTAGAATCAGTAGTCTACCAACCCGATTAAGCTACACTGCTCAATATAAAATCCACAGCTGTAGAAGTAGTTCTTAGGTCATATTGTATGTCATATCCATGAACCCGAATCTTCTAGAAAATGTCTCACTTCTGTATAAATGAGATTTTGAGATGTTGGGAAAAATTGGTTCCTAATCTATTGACCTTAGGAACCATTCACATGAATGGCTAGTTATAAGAGGATTCTTGTCACAGCAATGGAAATTTTTTATCTTTATTTGAGTAACTAAACATTATTATTGACATTAAAAACAATTTCAATGTTTGAATAAATAAGGGGAAATGTACTTTATTAGTAATGGTTTTACTTAGATTCTGTTATACACTTTAACGTAAGAATATGTTTTCTTCTATGGCTCAGTGTGTCACAGTGCTTCTAATAAATTGTCTTCCTTAACTAGTTTTCCAATCTTTGAAAATCCATATCCTATTGACATTCATGAGTCACCTGTTACCTGCACAGAATATTTTGCGGACTGTCCTCCAGATTTGATTCCTGTACTCTATTCTGTAGGAGCAAAACATAAAAAGCAAGGATACAGCAATAAGGTAAACAAAACCAATATTGTTTTTAAACAAATAAAGTAGATGTACAACTTATGTTTTTGTAACGTCTTACCAAAATATTTTCGTTTTAGTTCTTTAATAATCACTTTCAAGTTGATCTCACCAGCAGCTTAGCAGCATGCTTACAGCCTGGTATTTGTCCCTCAGAAACACCTTCACTTAAGCACAACCATTAATGACTGTTACATAGGACTCAATCATTAGGCTGCCGGAGTTATGCCAGATCAGATTGAGTTAAAGGAAAGCCATCAGTGTACAATTCAAATTTTTATGGATAAGTTATGTCTATCGACGAAAAAAATGAGAAAAAATTATAACTGAAAGAAGTTAGCAGAAGAGCTTCAAGGTTGTTCAGAACTTAAGAAGTTGAGGGTTGACAGCATGTCTGTAAGATTTTTATTAAATAGGGATATTAATAATTATTATACTGAGCTACTAAAGTCTTAATGTAATGCTTTTAGAAATAAGACAAGCTGCAGAAATAAAAAGAGGAAATGCAATTATTTTATAAATTTCAAGCAATAATCTGGTTTACGTTTTGACTAGAACTAATCCATCATAATAAATAAATTAGAAAAAAATATTGGGTAAACAAATCAGACATCATCAGTTTTCTATTCATAGTAACAGAATTATGCTCCCTGGAGCTGCCTTGTTCTCTGTGAACTGAGAAACGAGGCCCTATCAACTTCTTTTGGATCTTGATTCAACAAAGCACTTGAGAAAATATTTTTTTCTTGTCTTTTCATTTGTCCGCTTATGTATCCTTACCTTCTATACATAGTTTCCCAAAATTTTCACCACCTGCCTGTATTCATTCCACACTCTCTTGTCCCCTTGCTTTATTTGTGCACATACAAATATACATTCTGAATATAGGTAGCCACCCATTTGCCACCCACCCATTTCTGTACCCACAAGTATCCACTCCATGTATCTACACAACCAGTTTGCGCTTGCAGGTTTTTTCCACCCACTCATGCTCTGCATACATCCTCGCCCACTCTGCACATACATCATCCTCCACATCCTGTATCCTGTATCCATACGTGTCAGCCTTTAGGCACAGACCAACATTTTGCTCTACCAGCCTAGACCAAGGAAGAAAATGGGAGTCTCACCCACGAGTAAACAACAGGCAGAGAAGAGATGATGATTTCATGTGTTCTGTAAAAGTTGCATGCCCTTATCTCATATCTCGTGGCATCATGCTCAGATATTTGTTTCTGGGACAGCTTCTTCAGTAGTCTTCATCCTCAAAATAGATTTTCAGTCTATTCAGTGTCCTATGGAAACACCAGGAGTCAAGCAATCTGAAAAGAGCAGCAGAACTGTTTGTTACTCCTTCCTCAAGTTCCTGGTTTGGATTGTTGAGTGTTAGCCATACAGAAATATTTTAAAACCACAGAACTTTAACTGATAACGTAAAAATGTGTTATAAATATAAACACCTATAAATAATGTATTAAGTTTCAAAAGCCTTAATTGATAATATAAAAATCTTAATAAGCTTTAAAAGCCTTGAACGCTACACATTTTTGTTCCTTTTATGAGTTGTATTGCTTTTTGGAAGAAGATACTGTCTGCTGTTGAGTTTGAAAATTAACCAAGCAAGATTCATCAGAATTAGTTGTGATCTCTGTACTGTTGTTGTTTCTTTAGGAGTGGCCTATCAGTGGTGGAGCATGGAACCTCGGAGCTCAGACATATCCCGAAATCATTATTACAGGGTGAGAATGAAACCAACGATTGGTACTTTTAAAAAATGAGTGTCTACAGCTTTTCATTGTGGGTTAGCTATAGATAATAGGTGACCCTTCACGGAGTATGTATATCCTGGGCTCTTCATAGGAGGTACGTCAGTTTTTTCCTTGTGTAGAGTCACCACGGAAATTCCCATTTGATGTAGAAAATAAAGCTTTGTACTTGGGGATGAACTACCATTAAAAATTACTATTTGAGGCCCCAGTGTTAGATAGTGAGTCTGTTTACTTGTGAAGGTGGGGTCTTTGTAAAGGAGAATCCATCACCAGAGAATGCTTTGACCTTGAAGGGCATAGAGAATAGCATTAAAAATGGAAGCAGCTGTTCTTCTCTAGCTGTTGTCCTTTGGACCTTCCTGGGGATTTTGTATCTGGGGTCAGTTTGGGAATTCATTTTAATACCCCAGCATTAGTGAGGGTGTGGTGCACTGGGATAAATTTCACCTTGTGATAGGAGAGACAGCCCTATAGCAAAAAGGTACAGAAAGGCTCAGATTGCAGGGGAAGTTCCATGAGCAGTGCCTGATGGATTTTCAAGGGGCCATGCTGCAAACCAGAAGCTATTCAGCTATGATGCACTCTACTTTTCCCTCTGGTCTCAGCCATGCTGATGATAGCAATATATTTAATAAATTGTTATTATCAATGATACTTAACACCTGTTTTTAAAAATAAGATTATGATGTGTGCAATAGTACCAATAAGGTGATGAATGGATTATTCTCATTTTAAACAGTAATGTCTCCTTTCTCCAGCTTTACTTCAGGGATGATTTTATGTTAACAAAAACAACAGCTGTAAGGTATTAAGCAAAACAAAGTTACCCTCTGTCCTTTCAAAGTTTGCTATACATTTTAAAGAGTGCAGAAGCTTGATGCTGGCCCACTGGAAAGCTGAAAGTTCTGTAACTTAAGCTTGTCATTTATATGGAAATTAACTTCTTGCTGTTTCCATCTTAAAATTCACTGGGGGCTAGGTTCTCTGTAGAAAATGCATGAAAAAGGGTGTTATTAACCTATTCAAACTACTAACAAAATATTTTCTTATAGTTAGTATGTATATCATTGTATATTTTTGGTAAGGTATTCAGAGTTACTATGTGAGAAAAATACAGGTTTTCTGCTTATATATATCACTCACTGAAAGTAGATGTTTTAGACTTGCAGCTTGTTTTAACACATTTAATTTTTATATTTTTTTAAGCCATGCAGATGGATCAGTAAAGTTTTGGGATGCTTCTGCCAGTAAGTTTCTAAAGTTCACTTTTATATAATGCTGACAAATCATGCACACGTGCATATTTATATATATATATAAAACCCATGATATTTAACCATATGAGTAGTAATACCTGGGATGATATAACTAGGAATAATGAGGTAAAATTAAGCAATTTTTAATGAAATTAGGGAAAAAAAACACTGCTAATGACATGTATTAGACAGAAAGGAGCTAAAGTCTTTAAGAGGAGTAAAAAAATCCAGATCCAATGTAACAAAACCTATGAAGGATGAAGTCTTGGTAAAAAATCCCTAGGGCATAATTTTCTTGTGTATATAAAAGAATGGCCTCAATTAGATCTAATATTCAGTTCCAGTTGCCATGTCTCTTCTATTCTGAGTACAATAAAGTCTTTTTTACAACTAGCTAAAAATAAAATATTGAAATACAATAATACGTTTCAATACTTGTCTAATCTGGCGAGGGTGGAGCTGACCTAAATCTTTTCTTGTCCACTCTCAAGTTCCAGGAAATAATTGGGAAGCATTTCCATTCATCCCAGCAGGAGAAAGCTTCAGAAAATACTTGTTCCATACTTTCTAGCTATAACTACACATATCAAAACCCGGCATTTTCCCCTACAGAAAATACATACGGTACTTATTAGTAAAATATATTTATTAAAAATAAACATATATTTTGGTTGAAAGCTAAAATATTCTAGTTCAAATAATGTGGCTGTGCTTCACAAAAATTGCAGTAGAGTTGCCTTGTATCCTGTCTCTTCTGTGGTACAGGCATGTCTGGGTAGAATATCTCTTTTAGAGGTATCAGTCTCTTAAAGAAAAGAGAATGTAAAAGAAACTTCTTTATGCAATGTTAGGCAAAGAGAGATTTAATTTGACCCTAATAACCAGTCTGCAATGGTCACCAAGAAAACAAGAGTATACTATACTTAAAGTACATGCTAGTTATACATTGTGCCACAGAATTGTAATGATTAGTAGCGCTACCATTTCCAGACAAATATGGGGAATGTTTACTAGATTTTAATGTCAGCTGAACCTGATGACTTTATCAGGTCATTCTCTTCTTGTGTAATACCAAATATTTTCACTCATGAGGATGGACAGTGAGAAAATGAGGATTTCCAAAGCCTCATTTCACAAAGGAATTTTGCATAGACTTGTCAACTGAACGTGACTATGAGTTGCTTTTTTGTTACACAATTTATCTATTCAGAAATGGAGGAAAAACAGATACATGCTGTTTCACGTTTACATCTTCCGATATTTCCAAGTTATGGTGAACACAAAAAAGAAAAACATGCAAATGATGGCAAATGAGTTTATCTGCAAAGCTGGACATTTGAGAGAGTTTTAATATTAACAAAAAAAAAGAATAATGACTTTTATTTAGAGAAGTAGCGTGAAGCATTAGACCTTGTCTTGTGCATATTTCATTATATACTTACTCTCTTGAGAAGAATGTGCAAATACAGGTATTAAAGTTATGGTGAAACAATACAGACTGTTGCAGGATCCCAGTGCATTTAGTGTATACACTGCACAGGAACCACTGTGCAAGTCATTTCTTCTATAATTGTGGCAGCAATGGGGAAAGGAAAAAAATTCTCATAGGGAATATAGACATAACCCACTCATCAGTATGTACATGCTGCAGGAATTTTTCTTAAAGGTAAAAGCTTAGATGATTATGAACATTTACAATCCCTGCAATAGGAATGGTACTTTTGGTGCATCTCTAATGTCCTGGTCTTAGTCCTGCTTTTCAGGACATGTACTGCGTTACCAGTACCATCCTTGGTACTTTTTATTTCCAAGGTTTTAATTACCAAGTTTTATTATTTTTAATGTTAAAACATTTTTAATAGCGTTCAGATTTAATTTGAGATTTCATAGCAAACGTAATATCCTACTGGTATTTGCAAGCACAAAATAATTTGCTTTTAGACCTATTTTAATTGTGAATTTTTTTACCTGAATGCACAGATTTGTGGGAGACAGAGAATTGCTAAGCCACTGCAGCAGGTTTCCAAATGTATATTTGCTCAAAATCCATTGCTGCAGATGGTACCTAGTAATTCACAGAAGCATACAGAGTCTTACCTTGTACTTGTGCCCTGTGATTCTGTAATTCTTCCAGTCTTAGTACGCATGGGCGCGTGACGTCTGATTTGAATTGCCACTCTAGATTTGCCACTGGGACTGAGGGCATCCTGAGGCCTCTTCCACTGCCATAGAAGCCAGGAAGAATTATGTATTCATTACAGAAGCACTTGCTGTAATTTGTGAAAATTTGGAAGTGTTTTATATGCTAAAACTTTAAAAAATATAAATAAATATATATATGCACTAAAACTCCTGGAATATATTTGCACTGCAAAATGAAAATGTAATTTTGCCCTGTTGGTCATCTGGTTGCATAACTAAAACACTATTCTTTCACCTTTTTGTTGTGCTTGTTACACAAACTACCGAGACTCATCTCCCACAATTACACTAACATACGTAACAGCTTTGCCTTCATGTACATACAAACCATTATAGGTGCTGGGCTTGACTGTCTTTTTCTGGCCTTATGCAGTTATTAATTAATGCCACTGACAAATTAAATTAAAAGCAGTAAAAAATAGGGAGGAACGTCAATAGAACAAAACGGGGTTAATTATAATCCCTCCTTTACCTCCATAATTCGCTGCAGTGGAATTCTAGTCTTGATAAAGGCTTCTGGATATAAGGTTTCATATACAAGTGTAAATACAGATATGCTTATTCATCAAGAAATTAAAAAAATTTTAGAACTTAACTCAGAAAGTCTTTATGTTGCCAAGGCCACCAGAATACTCTCCTAATGTTTACTCTTGAAGTACGATACAGTCTTTACATTCTAGCAAGAAAATAACCTCAGACAAATGAAAACTTAGTTTCGCATCTCATTAGGAAAATAGCAGCATTATCAAAGCCTCTCTATAACATTGAGTATAAGCCATATAAGTATGGACATAATGGTTAACATCCACCTTTGATATCCTGTCCCAGAAAGTACTAAGAAGTATTTCACAGAAAAATACCTGGTTTGGAAGTATTAAATACATATCCTACTAGTATTGTGTACCAGAATAAGATCTGTTATTCTATAATACCCATGTTCTTCTCCTCTTAGGCCTTCATAAGATTCGTTATGCCACAAGTGAAAAGAAAATGGGAGCCGAGGAATTTTATAACTGATTTGTTTCATGTTAGTATTTTTTATATGTTTTAATATATTACAGTTACTCTACAGATGTTATACAAATTAAAAACATCAAAGGTCTTTGAAAAGCAGAAAGCAGGAGAAGGAAAAGCTACAGCTGAGATTGTGGAAGAAGATCCTTTTGCTGTTCAGATGATGTACTGGTGTCCTGAAAGCCGAGTCTTCTGTGTGGCAGGAGTTTCTGCATACGTGGTTGTTTACAGGTTCAGCAAACATGAAGTAAATACTGAAATTGCAGTAAGTCCTTCAGAATTTTACTCTCATAATTTCTACATCAAATTGCCTTGGTGTGTCTGTGCTCATATACTTGAATAAAATTAATATCAGGTTTAGGGACGTTCTGTTTTAAACTTTTTGAGTGAAATCTTGATCCTACTTAAGTTAGTGGCAAAAATCAAAATGAGGTTTTGGAAGCCAACTTTCCTCTTTTTTGCTGTAATAGTAACATACAGTGTAGATTTCAGACATAGTTTGCATTTAAGACTTTATGATACAGTAAATCTCAGTTGTACTTACCTGCCCTAGAAATACTGTCTGCTGTATATTTTTATTAGATAATGTACATTGTGTACTTTTATAATAATGCTCTTTTTAACTCAATAATTTAATCTCTTTAGCTTACGTTCATAGTGTTTGCACAACACGGGCCTGAAAATTATCACTGGCTTTAACCAAAAAAAAGAGCTTATTTTTTTTCTGACTCTGTTTCCCTAAAAATGAACATGATATGAAATGCCAGATTATTTATGGCTAAGCTTTCCGAAGCTTTCTATTGTTGTGTTTCTGTTGCTTTATCCTGTTCCAATACTCCTTTTTATGTCGTCATGTCTTAAGCAGCCACCTTATTTCAGGTAGAATCACACAGTTCATGTCATTTTAGCTGCAGCGCAATCACCTTGTACTTACCACTGTTCTACAGCAAGTCAGACTTCAGCTTAAACCTTGCATTTTTGCAGAGGAGCCACAACCGTCACTAACCACGTGGCTGAACAGCATTTATAATGTAAAACAGTCTTTCTTAAGTCTAAGAAGCTTAACAGGAGACTACTCTTAAGGCAAAGCCAAACTAAACATCACTGCCTCTCCTTCAGGCTTGCCATTCTGTGGAGCTGGAGAACAGTTTGCAACTCCAGACGCTCTTTTGCCAGAAAAGCTGCCAGCTCTCAACAAACCCCAGGGGCTGAACCAAAATTTCCCTTGCATTTTCCACTTTCCCCAATTACAGTTCTTTCCCTTTTCACGCTATTTTAATGTACTTCAGAAAGTCTATAGTTGTAGGCTGGCAAAAATATGTGTCATTTTTGGCCTGTAGCCATGTACCATCTGGTAAGGAAACTCATTACCTATAGCTGTTCTGTTGTTTTCCTCTCATTTTTTTCCCCCAGAGGCAATTATTAAGCTAGCTGAATGTATCATTTCAGAAAAGTTTTAAAACTAATGAACAGTAATTTCATGTTACAGACCAACTCATGATACTGTTAAAATTACTACATTTCAGTATTCGTACATTGTTCCATAGCAAATGTACCTTATCTTTTATTACCTATCATTTAATTTCTTTATTTTCCTGTCTTTTACTTTTGTGGCTGAATTGCATCAGAACTGGTATTTTCTAAAGTGTTATAATATGTGCAATTTAAGAGTTTCTCAGATTTCATCTGTAATTAAGAACCATTTATATGAGGAATTGTTCTCTGAAGAGTTGCTTTAATATTATCTAATCTTGATGGCGTAGTCACTGAGTTCCCTTGGGTTTTGTGCGTCTCTGAGATGGGCCTCATCTCTTTGTTTGCACAGTTTTGCTACAGGCATTCAAGTCTTCACTATTAAATGTTGGGAGCTTTTTTAATGAAAAGTATGGGTGTCTGTTGGAATATGTACCTGACTTTAGGCTGTCTGGCTTTGTCTATACTGAGACTGAGCTGGTCAGTCTCAGGATTTCTTTGCTACCTGAGGTCAGCCCAAGTTCTAGCACTTAGGGTCCTCCCTTCTGTAGCAGCCAGCCCGAATTCACCTTGAGTTCAGTCTACAAATCCCAGCATTTTAAGGACCTCATGCTGGTTTAACTCCCTGGCATCAGTCTTGTCATTTAATTGCTGTGGTAAATGGCAAGCACAGAGGCTACTCAAAGGCTTCTCCATGTAGCAGGGAAGTCTGCTGCTGAATATGTCTTAGAGGCAAAGGCTGTGCCTGGAATTAGAAGGATATTTGCATCAATCCATGTTGGATTCTGGAGGCAAGTAGTATGCATGAAACAAATTCTGCTTCATATCCAACCTTGGAGTCATTGCCATGCAGTTATATAAAAAGCATTTGCTGCTGTTGTTGTTTTCTTATCTGAATCTACTCCATAGGCTATCTAGGAATCTATTGAACACGATCACTTTCTCAGTGACCAGTCCTTCTTCAGTGAAGCTCCTCTTCAAAGCTCTTGAGAATAACCGTAAGAAAAAAGTTTACACCGGTTTGAACACTGAAAGGAGAACAAATAAGTCTAGTGATGGGACGTTCTTTACGATGTATCAAAATAAATTTGCCCAATAGGTCTGTATCCTTTCCAAGGTCCAGTCAAAGCAGGGACCAAAACATAAAAAAAATCAGACATGTTATTAGTCTAAATTTTTTCTTCTCTCTGCAAATGGAGGATAGCTAGAACATAACAAAATTAATTTGAGTAGAAACAGAAGAAACAAAGAAAAACATCGAAGAAGAATGATGCACTTCTGACATGGCAAGCAGAAGAAGATACTCTTCAACAGTTACTCCAGTCCTCCATGAAGATTAAACAGCATTATAAATTGTTTTGGTCAGTGGCAATTACCTCCAGGAGATTAGATTTTCCTGAACTCAATATTTCACTCATTAGTCTTTGAAGGCTAAACTTGTCCCTATGTTTCTTTAGCTGATTCAGGCAAACAAAAAAAAAATCCATGGATTTTGCAAGGAGAAAACAAAAGTGAAATTTTGAGAAAGGACCCTTTCTCTTCTGGTTGAGTAGGATCCCGTCTTTCTGAAATCTTATGTGCTTTAACACGATGGTTGAGAAATAGGAGAGCCTTTAGTATGGATTTTTGTCTCCCAATTCTCACAAAATTTAGGTGTTTTCTTAATCTCCATTCTGGTACAGATGATGTCTCAGTGAGAAATCACTAAGATGAAGTTTGCAGTGTCTACACCTGCAATTGCTTCCGATGACTTCAAGCTCCCAGCGCTGAAATTGCTATTCAGTTAGTAATTCAAAGACCTTATCTCTTTGAGGGCTGTACATTGGTTTTTGTTGTTGTCAAAATGGGATCTCCTTAGACAATTTGTTTGGTAGAAAGAACTACGCAATGTTTACGGTGATTCTTTGAGATGATTACTTATATAGATTTGAGCTCCCTGTCGTGTTTCCGTTGTTTGGGAGTCTTTCAGTTAAGGTTTCCTGAATTAGTGGGAGAACTGTAAGGTGGTTGGGCCTGGTTGGTCTCCCTTTTCCTTACCTAGAGAGCCCAGAAAGGAAAGCAAAAGATAACCGGGTTGAACTTTGCTTTCTAGAATCTGCCAAACTCATGTTCAGCCTACGGAATATGGAACTCTCTGTACTGTTATCTCTGATTTTCTGAACTCCACATATGGACAAATGAAGTTTGTTCATCAGTACTACACACACTGTCAGCCTTCTGCATAGTGGCTAAAACCTGTCTTGTAGAGACTCTGCTGTACTAGCAATAAGGAGGCAGAGTTGATGATCATTCTTTTAATGAGTTTGTTTAGGAAAAAGGTAACAGACAATAGATGAAGATTTTCAAGACATTTATCCTGAATGATGCCTTCTTATGCTGAAATACTATTTATTTGTGGGTGAGTGATTAACTTCTCTTTTCATAATAAATTCTAGAAAGTTGTATTCTTGCCTTCACTTACAATGAACGGCTTGAATCAAAGTCAGCACTGGAAGAATATATACCTACATATTTCTCCATCAGCATAGGGTAGATGACTAGTTCCTATCTGATGTTGCTGTTAGGCTGTATAAATAACAAATGACAGTATTTTTTGCCTGCAAATGTGGGGGTTTATCTTTTAAAAAAGGCTTACTGATACTTATTTGAAAGTAACAGAACTTTCAGCAGCTTTCTTTATTAAATGATAACTTACCTTTTTATTTATTTAAGTCATTAGAGGTACGACTTCAGTATGAAGTAGAAGATATCATTACTCCTGAACCGGAAATAATTCCTCCATTTCCAGATGCCTCCTCCCAGCTTCCTTCTTTAAAGAGCCTTTCAGGCAGTACCAACACTGTAGCATGTGAAGGAACAATGAAGGATAGTATCCCATGTCTTAGGTAAGTCTGTGCTACTGTTCAAAGATTTGTCTTTTTAAAAAGCATTCCTATCTGTTGTATTAACAATCTGTCAACTATCAAGAAGAAGAGGTTAATCATATATATGCAACACAAAATGAAATAAAACCGGAGCATGGAACAAACAAAAGAATTAAGGCAAAATAATTAACAAGGGATTTTAAAAGTCTAGAAGTAATTATGGAGAAGATAAACTGTTGCAGTAAAGATTTGATACATAGAATTTTCCAGTATGATCTAGGAGTAAATCTTCATCTCATACCCATAATTTTGAATGAAATACAAGCACTACAGAATAAATCAAGGAATTTCAGAGGAACTTTTTTTTTTGAGTTCACAAAGAGACTTTCATAAAGCAGATGTGTAAAGCTTTCCCTCCTTGGTTAATTAGTGTAACACTAAAATCTGTCTTTGTTAAAGAAGTATATGCATTTTATGGTGCGTGAGGGGAAACTGTGTTCATATTCACGAAACAATTTTTAAAATAGACAATTATGAAACAGTTGCACTGTGTGAAAGTGTATGTATCTTTAATCTTTAGCAAGAAGCAAATTGTTGTCTCCTAGAGTACACATTGCCACTGTTTGGAGTAGATGAATATGTTCTTAATAATGAAGCAGATAAATTATGGGTTTGAATAGTTTCAAAACAAAATTCTGTACAAAACTCCATAAACTGTAATTTTCCAGCAATTATAGTGCACTGCTGATAACAATTACTCTCATTTTAGTGTATTCATTATTATTTCAGTCTAATTATTATTAAATATTTTAAATGCCTCAATTATTTCAAAAGCAGTTTAGATGAGCATTGCCTGACTTTGCACATACTTTGGGCTATTGAGCCCCTGAAAATAGCATTATCATTTAAAGGCAATATCATAACATTGTTCTTGTAAAATTAACAGTATTTTTTGGCATCCTGTTCATTTGTCCACCTCATTCAGTCAGGCAGTTGAACCTCAGACCTCAGTTTAATCATTAATGTAAATCATGGAACTCAATAGAAGAAACAGAGAGGAGTTATTAAAAAAATCCCAATGTAAAATCTACTTACGAAATTGAAATCAGCAACAATGCAATCGATTATTTCAGTGGCTAGGATTTTCCCTTATGGGATTCTTATTTGATTTGGTCTGGGGAGGAGATGAATTGTTGATGTTGGAGACAGAAAAGCTGTAATGAACCAGGTAGAAGTTCTGCTGGTTAGATTTTAGAAGTTTGCCTAACTCCGTATAATCTCACATTAAGCTGGCCAACTAATTTTTGTCCCATTTTACACAAAGTAAATGTAAACTTATTTTGACAGAGAATTGATTTTTCAAATTCAAAGTAATGATACCACTAGAATAGCTGTCATACTCCCTCTTACATTTATATAAAAGTATACTGTGTACACTCTCATCCTTTTCAATAAGGAAAGACATATAAAAAACCATAATTTTCCCCCAAAGCCTAACCAGGTCCACATTCCTTGTCTGTCAAAAAACTTCTGTTCTAGGCAGAATTATGATGATAAAATGAAAGTAGTGCTGGAAACACAGAAAACCCAGTAGAGACCTGGATGATGCTGTTGACTTCTTATGCAAGTGTTTCAGGTGGGCAGCAGTACAGAATCCAAGATACAGTGACAATAATGTAAAGCTGCAGCCACCTACACACAGAGTGTGAGTGCACAACTTGAACTATGTTGATAATCCACATAAAATTTTATATACAGAGTAGCTTTTAATCTTGGCTCCATTGTGTTTATTTTCATATCTGTTTCTCAGCCTTGTTAGGGCAAATGAGTGGCACTCCACACTATATAATTTTTGCTAGTCAGAGGTCAGAATGACTGAATGTGTTTTTGTCAGCAAATAGGTACTAGAAAGAAAACGATTGAAGGGACTGAAGTGATAAAAACATGTTATTTTTCTGAAAATCAATGGTAACTGTTACCAAGATAGTCAAGCAGCAGTGTGGAATAAATATTATTCTTGCTTATTTCAGAAGATTTTATAATGCAATATAGTAAAATAATAAAATCGTGTATTTCTGACAATGCAGGTAAATATTTTTGACGTAAATACTGTCCTCAAAAAGCTGTACCCAGAATGTAAGTCTTTGTTCCCAAAATTAGGTCAATCAAGGGTTTTGACAGTAGTTCCAAGTAGCTCCAAAATGATAAAGAACTGTGATTAGCTCATAAAGAAAACTGAAATCCAAAACTTTGCAACAACTGCAGTGTAGCATAACAAGAACATGTCAAGGAATTCACTGAAATATCTACATTCCTTCTCTGCAGTCTGTTTAGGCTTATAGGATAAACACTTTAAACAAAGCAATCCAAAACAAGGGGAGGAAGAACAAAAGATCAACATTACTGTTCAAACAAGACTGTTAGTGAAACGAAGAAAACAGTTCAAACATCCTTAAAGAGGAAGGTGTCACAGGAACATAGGAATGACGAATTGAATCACAAAATCTGAAACTATTTTATTCCAGTCTTACCGTCTTTCACCAACTACAGCTTATTCTATGCTTAGAGAAAATGCCTGTGAAATAACATCCACCTTACCAAAGAAGATCCTCAAATTTTCACTGAAAAGTAGAGAGAGAAAGGTGTTAGTCTTTCTTGCTCAGGTAACAACAATCTGAAGGTATTTAGAATACCTTAAGGTATTTAAATACCTTAGAAGGTATTTAAAGTTTTTTAAGGTATTTAAGGTATTTTTTAAGGTATTTAAAGCTTTTTAAGCATGTTGTAACATACACATTGGAAAACTAAGATCGTAATAAAAGAATGTTTTAGAAGATCAGAATTAATTCTACAGCCATTTTTATGCTGACAGTAATTTGTTTAGAAGAAAAAAAAAGGGTAAACACATTGCCTCAACAGATATTTGTTGGAACTCACGATAGCAGAGTGCTTGACTCTTGTTTTCCCCCAAATCATCAGTTATCCATCAGAAAATATGGATGGGAAGTATGACTGCTCAGCTGAAAGGGCATTAGACTTAAATGTTGCGTCCTGGAACTCGTTTACATGTTTTATATTTTTTATAACATTTTTAAGGGCAGGAGCTGAAAACTGAAAATGGGGTGCAAGATGAAAACGCCACCATTAGTATGCTGCTTCCACAAAGACGTGGAAGGGCTTCATCACAAGGATACTCTGGATGACTATTTGTATAAAATACTCAGCTTCTGCTTGCTGTCAAGTTTCTTTGAAAAGAATGCATCTTAGAATCATAGAATCATAGAATCCTAGAATCGGTGAGGTTGGAAGGGACCTTTAAGATCATCAAGTCCAACCATTAACCTACCCTGACAAAAACCACTTCTCAACCATGTCCCTAAGCACCTCATCTACCCTTTTCTTAAACACCTCCAGGGATGGGGAATCCACCCCCTCCCTGGGCAGCCTATTCCAATGTTTAATAACCCTTTCAGTGAGAAAATGTTTCCTGATATCTAATCTAAACCTGCCCTGACATAACTTGAACCCGTTTCCTCTTGTCCTATCACTTGTCCCCAGGGAGAAGAGGTCAGCCCCCATCTCTCTACAACCTCCTTTCAGGTAGTTGTAGAGGGTGATGAGGTCTCCCCTCAGCCTCCTCTTCTCCAGGCTAAACAACCCCAGTTCCCTCAGCCGTTCCTCATAAGGTTTGTCCTCCAGACTCCTCACCAGCTTCGTAGCCCTTCTCTGGACACACTCCAGATGAGGAGTGCCTTTCTCATTAAATAGTAAATAAGGGCAGGGTTTGGCAAGGCAAGAGAACCCTCTACAATAGAAATAGCAGCAGTACAGCATAAACTGTATTACTGAAATGGTTAAACAATTGGAGACAGGGTGTGAACGTATCAGGCCAGGTGCCCAGGGGCTGTTGGGGGTCTGCAGGATGGCCCCATTGCGGAGCAACTGGGGCTGCCCTGTGCAGGAGACAGAGGGCTCCAGACAGCTCCAACTGACCCACTCCAGGGTGAGCCCCTCAGACAAGAGGGTGGCACTCTGGGACAACAAAGTTAAGAAAGGGCAAAAATTGCTGCACAGTAGCTGTGAGAGAGAGGAGCGGGAAAAAAGTATGAGAAACAATCCTGTAGAGACACACCAAGGTGAGAGAAGGATGTGCTCCAGGTGCTGGAGCCGAGATTCCCCTGCAGCCCATGGAGGAGACCATGGTGATGCAGGTTGTCCCTCTGCAGCCAATGGAGAGACCATGTTGGAGAAGGCTCCTGGCAGGAGCTGCAACCCATGGAGAGGAGCCCACTCAGGAGCAGGTTTTCTGGCAGAAACTGTGGCCCATGAGGGCCCCGTGCTGGAGCAGTCTGTTCCTGAAGGACTGTAACCCTGCGGAGGGATCCCCCCCTGAAGCAGGGGAAAAGCATGAGGAAGGAAGGGCAGTTGGAGTATGATGAACGGATGGAAACCACTGTTCCCCATCCCCACTGTGCTGCTTGGGGTGGGGGAGGTGGTGAATTGAGCCTGGAAAGATGGCAGGTGTGGGGAGACGGTATTTTTAGTTTTGTCTTTTAAAATCACTCTCCTGCTCTATTTTTAATTGGCAATAAATTAAAACTAATTTTCCCCAAGTTGAGTCTGTTTTGCCTGTGACGGTAACTGGTAAGCAATCTCCCTGTCCTATCTCAACCCTTGAGCTTTTTCATCTTATTTTCTTCCCCTGTCCTGTTGAGGAGGGGGCGCGAGAGGGCAGCTGGGTGGGCAACTGGCAGCCAACTGAGGTCAACCCACCACAGGTATTAAGCTCTTATTAAGAAAATAATCCTTATGCTTTAAGAACTTTTGCAAAAAGTATCTTCGGGTACTTCTGCTAACACTGAACTGGAGATTTTATCTCATTGTGTCGTAGGGTACATCCATGTCCAGTCTTTTCTCATGCTCTATATCAGACCATAAAAATGTGAGAAGTATTGCACAGCCCTCTGTTCTTCTTAACTTCTGTCAGAGCTCTATTTGCTTTGTACATTGTCCATTGTGCTACTGGAGTTATCTTGTTCAGAACTTTTGCCCTGGTGTCATTCTGTGGTTTTGTTTTACTTCAGTTTTACTTCAGTTTTCTGCATCTATCTTCAATTTTCCAAGACTGCCAGTAGCCCTATTTGCCACCAAGGCCTCCATCCCAACAGATACAGCCAGTGTAGCGACAAAAAACCTGATACCCCTGATTATTGAAAGAGAAGATTGAATATCCTCTCTTGGAAGAAGTGCTTACTTACTTGCTTCTGAATAGAAATTAGTTGGGCTTTTTTCCAATCTGATCCACCATCTTTTCAGGGCCGGGGCCAGGGCTGCTTGGAAAGCTTTCTGAGTCACGTGATAGTCTGCATCATCAAAGTCATCAATGATCTCCAAGATCCAGTACATAGGATAATACTGCTGAAATTATTTATGGTAGAGATATATGTGTAGAGAAGCACTTAGAGCAGAAAGAAATATTATGTGCCAAAAATTGCAGGTCTTCAGAATGTATTGGCCAAGTTTATATTAACTAGCTGCTCTCCTTCCTCTCCTCATTCTTAGTCTTTCTTTGAGTACTATTTTTCACAGGGATAGAGGATTATATGCAATATACTGCCTTATGGCTGTGTGCAGAGGGGTGCAATATAAGTGATCTCTTCATTTACAGCTCCAGTAAAAATGCACTGGCTAGTTGGCTTTGTGTATAAATTACTACCTACCATGTGAATGTACTACTGGATAACATGAAAACCTCAAAGTATTGATATTATTACATAGTATCTTCTTTCAGTATATCATCACATTTAGTTCTACCAGTCAAGAACACACATAAAGCCATCATAGAGAAGTGTTTGGTTCTTACACGCCCCCTTACTATGTATACCTTCAGTACCTGCTTTGCAAGTCACTGAACTTGCCATAACAGAATATGAAGAGGTATTAATAATTATACCAGAGTTTATGTAGTAAGCATTCATTCATTAAGACTAGATTGCGTATTAGGTGATTATACTGCTAAGAAAAAAACAGGACTTGTTTGCACTAGACGAACAAACATAATTGTGAAGTCTGTGAGTTTTGAATGCGTAATGGTGAGGACCATTACAGAAAGGTACATCTTGTCATCTTGCCTCTTTGCATTCTTCTGTCATGTTTTACTTCAGAGCAAGAAAGTTCCAAAAATACAGAAACGTCCCATTTCAAAGTTCCAGAAGAAAGTATTTTAGGTTTTCCATTCAGGTTGATTATTCATGATGATTTTTAAGTGTGCATTATCGAGCATAAGAAAATATTTTGAAAAAGGGAAATCAAAGCAAAATTATTAAGCAAAAAATTTTTTTTATTGACCCCCAGCTACATAGTCTCCAGAATTTCTTTTGTAGGGAATGTTGAAGTTTTCAGATCTATTTCTACAACAGAAATGAAAGTCAAAACCTGGAATTACTCCATAGTATCCCTGTTCCGATTGGAACGCCTAGTCTCAATGTATGAGTGTATGCATGGTATGCTGCAAGTGCTGGTAATGCTCTGGACTTTTTAGGGGATTGTGCTTCACTAGTATTTTTTCAAGAGAAGCAGTTGTTAGTCATGGCCCAGTCTGTTTGTCTGTTTGTTTGTTCTTATTTTATACCCCTTCTTCTCTAGCGTTAAGACTCGACCTGTGCGAATGCCTCCTGGATACCAGGCGGATCTTGTTATTCAGTTGGTGTGGGTGGATGGTGAGCCTCCACAACAGATTACCAGTCTTGCTGTAAACTCTGCTTATGGACTGTAAGTAACTCAAAATGAAGGATGAATTGATTTATTGCTTATTGCACTAAATCACGTATTTTCCGATTATATATTGTACTAAAACATGTATTTTCCAATTACAGTTTGAAGTTTCTCACAGACAATTTAAGTCAGATTAAAAATAATCAAAAAGTGCTATAACGGAGATTCTTTGGGAAAAATTATTTGCACTCCCATAAAGATTGTAATTTGAGATGTTGAACTGCCATTCTTGCCAATATTTTTACTATTCCTATTTAAAAGACAGAATCTTTTCACATTATTCTGTCCATCCTTTCAAATAAAATCTAATTACCTTTCAAATCTGTAACTTTTAAAGCTATTTTGAAAGGATCACCAAGGTAAAATGCATTTCATAGAAAATGGCGATGTGATTAAGTGTTCAATGTCATTTATCATTACATCATATCTAGTTGGAAATTACCTTATAAGAACAGCATTTTTATGTCTGTGCTAATCTCTGTTTGCAAGAGAACCAGTGATCTGAAACTGAAAATTGGGTAAGAAGTATTCAAACGCCAAGTTCTGTATGGAAATGCAAGTGAGGGTATCTGTGTGTATTTTTTTCCTCGGGTTCAATTTGTTTACCAATTTTTAACTCTCACTGAGAGTTGCTCAGATACATTGAAATGGTTTTCCCTGTAGAAGGTGTTACTCCAATAAAAACTATAGGCTGTAATTGGTGTTAGGTCTCTGATTCCTATCAGTTTTCAGTAAGTCACTTTACTCTCTTCAGAGACTTTGGAAATTTTATGCAGAGCCTTTACATTTGTGCAAAAATATTGTAATTTGGGGGCTGCTTTGTCAAGACTTTGTCCTGACAGTTTCCTATTCATGAATTCTGGAGTTTTCTTTTGTTTTACCATATCCATGCATTTATCACTTGTACAAATTGTTGGGTATTGCCTAATTTGTTCCCTTGCAGGTCTCAGGCCTCAAGTCAGCTTCTGACTTAAGGAATAATCATGCTATTCTCTCACTTGTAAACTATTCTGACAGGTTGCAGTTCTCCTAATACTCACAGTGATACCCAATTCGATCAAATGCTTTGAATTGTTTCCTTTGTTAGGAGCAGTAATAATTTACAGGACAGCCTCCTTTAAAACACCATATACTAAGTACATGAGCATTTTAGAAATAAATGCATGTATCAATAAAATAGCTCAATAACCTAAATTTAACTTTCCTACAAAAGCTACCCAAGAAAGGCCTGTTTCTTTAAGTATCTTCTGCAAAGTCTTTTCTCTCTTTACTCTCTCAACTTTTTCCTTGGACCTATGACAAAGTACAATCTTTCATCAGAATTTTTGTTTAATACTTTGGCCTCACAGTGTGGAAAAACTGTGCCACTTCAGCATGAAGCTTGAGGATATGTCATTTTTGCCATGCTAGTTGTAAGGTTATTTGGGTCATCTTTTGCCTAATTTTTTTTCCTATAATAATCAATTTAACGAGGAGGAAGGCACAGGATAATAAATATGTTCTGGAGTGTCTGTTTCCATGTTCTTTTAATTACTTTGATTTCTGTAACTGTATATTACAAATAATAGGGACTTAGTGTCCCTGATGTTACTGCACCATGAAACACGACTAAACTTTATCCCAGCAAAGATAAAAGACTTCAGGCATTGCGAATTTTTATTTAATGTATTTTGTTTACTTTTAACAGTACCAAGCTACAAATTAGAAGTATTAACACCCGTTTTATTTCTGTTGAAATGAATCATCAAAAAACTTTACGGTATGAAAGTAGAAAAGAAAAATTACAAAAATTTTCAATTACAACTGAAGATCTACAAGGTTAAATACAAATAATAAATTTGTTTTAAAGTATGTTGAGTTGGACTGAAAACAGTCTCTGAAAATTTATTACCAGCTCATGGTGATAAAATTTTCAGCCAATCTACATATTAATTGTCAAGAAATGTCTAACAAGGATTTTAGGACATGCCAATGAAAAATACCCAGAGAACAGAATATCTCCTAGCAACGAAGTCTCCTCATCACCCTAAATTGAGAAATTCATTATGCTTATTTTGTATTAGATTTTATAAAGATTGGATGTTAGCAATTTATCTTAAGCCTTGTTAATAGTAATGTCTGTCTATATTTTCTTATCATTCCTCAGGAATGTTATAATATCAATGAGAAATTTCTGATTTTTCTTGGTAAAGTATTTTTTTAAGTGTGAGAAATGCTATATCCATTCTTGTGTGTGAACTTAGAGTTTAGAAAAATGCAGACCAGGAAGTGGCAATCAGTTTTGTTGATTTGCTGACTACAGAGTGAATGATCACTAGCTCTTCTTGTGACTCATGTTTTCCAAAATTAATAAATCTCAGGTTAATCATTTTCAAAATGCAGATGGCATTAATTTTTGTTCCGTAAAGTATTAACAGATGAGATTGACTCTCACCATTTTTGTTCCTTTATTTTTCTTCTCTGTCTAGAACACAGGGATTATTAACACAGGAATTGCTGTCACACTTTACGCTAGTAATCTTTTTTACTTCAATATCCTTTCTCTGACAATACCTATTAACTTTATTAACTTATGCTTTAAAGCAAAATACAAGAATGCCAAAACCAAATAGCAAAATAATATTTTCCTATTCTTTACCAGTCAATTTGTGTCAAGAAACATGAAAACATATAAACCAGAATGGTCTTCTGGCAAATGTAACACATAGAGTTCCTTTTTGTCCCAGGGAAACTCTCTAAAAATTATTTTGTTCTTTCCTCAGTGCACCTTATGATCTTTCCGCATAAGCACAAAATATTGCCAAATAAAAGTGTATTTTTGCACACGTTAAGCTGGTGTATATTACTAGATGCTTAAGCTTCAGATCAATGAAAAGTCAATGGGGAAAAAAAGAGTATGTTCATAGTATGTCCATAGATGCTGTACTAAAGTCACTGTTAAGTCAAGGGTAGAAAAACACAATGTAGTAACAACCAGCAGAATTTGACCCGCTGTTGTATATGGTGCCTTAATTTGCCAGTTTAACAAATAAGAAAAACTCACCTAATTTTCACCCTTTACCTTTTCTATTTACTGTATGAAACCCTCTGTTTTATAATAGAAGAGGAAGAAAAGGTACAACAGAGGAAAATGTTCAATCTGCCCTGCTTCCCCTTCCTCTGTCTCATTACTTCTCTCTTTCCTTACTGTTCTTCCACACACAAATTCATGTATGTCCTTTAAGATATTTTGGAGCTATATTAAGACTCAGGTGGAGGTGAGTACACAGCTCACATTTAGTTGAACTGAGTGATTAAATATTTTGCAGGGCTTTGAATTGACCACCTTAATTAGTTTTTACATAAAATGATGTAACTTGATCACAAGTGATTCCTAATCTGATGGAGCATGGTTTGGGATTTTGAGTCTCTTTGTGGCTGTACCTGCAGTCCTTTCTACCTGAAAGTTAAAATTGCAGTTTGATAGAAAAGGAGACACTTCTGTAGGATAATTGTCAGTATATAATATTCCTGCTTCAGTGAAGTCTCCAACAATGCAGTGTCAAGAGTTTGGCATATGGATCCTTTCAATAGCCATATGCTTTGTGAATTTATTTGCTGTTATTTAAATCAGAAAGAAATAAGTCAATTTTGCTTGTCTATTTTAATATTAAATCTTAAATAGGTTTAATGCTTTAGTGAGACTATGAAGTAAAAATATTATCTGCTGAAATATATGGGTTTCCATATGCTATGGATAACTTCAGACTTTCTCCCAGGTCTTACATATAGATGTTTATCATCTTTTTGTTTTCTCCCTTTTCCCTTTTTTCTTCCTTTTCCTTAGATAGATGCATTGTTTTCTTCCTTTCCCCCTGTCAACCTCCACTTCTTCCAAGCTGGGGAAAAATCAAGACCAGAAAACATTTTTATCAGAGAGGAGGAAGAAATGCTGCTGGTCCAGTACAATTTCTTCCCTCTTTCTGAAACTGGTGTCAGAAGGAAATCAGTAGAAGGAATAAAGAATCAGGGCAGAATGTTTTGAAAGGGACTTTGTAGGCAGTAAAAGAAATAAATTGTTCCATCTCTTTTTCCTTATAACATGACTCCAGATCTTAGGCAGTCTCACACCAGTTGAGAGATCTTGCCCATAAATCAAACCACCATCAAAATGCCATTTGTAGAAGCATTTCAGAGGGGTAGACACTGTTTTAGCAGGAATCTATACTGTAGCCAAGAAGATGGAGTTGGATTGAAATTTTGTAAATACCTTTCATGTTCGGGTGTCTCTACAATACAGCTTAATATGTTTCATTTATATTTAGATTTAAATAATTATTTATATGTGCCTTTGTATTTATATTTTATTTTATATACATGTTTCATATACATGTATAACCGCTTTTTAAGATCTGCATCCAGATTTGTAGGCTTAATTTACATCATTTGTACTGGAATGCTATTGTTCAGTAAAGCAACATTTAGACATTATTGCAATGCATTTGGCAGAGAAAGTTAATTCAAGTGGGGAGCCTGCTTTCTGGAAAGTCAATTACTGTGTGTCAGGACACAGTTTTATAAATTCACAATTACAGATCTGTAAGAATTTTATAAAATGTGAGCCTTGAGTCGTTTCTGAAGAAAATGTTTGTGCAGAATGCATAATAATAAATAATAATTTTTGTTGCACCACTTAATTACCTATTACTAATACCTTTGAGGAACATTTCTTTTCAGAGTGGCATTTGGAAACTGCAATGGTTTGGCCGTTGTGGACTTCATGCAGAAGACAGTACTGCTGAGCATGGGAACCCTTGACCTATATGGATCAAGTGATCCATACCAGCGTCAACCCCGTTCACCTCGCAAAAGCAAGCAGTTTGCTGCAGGTAGGAAATAAATTACTGCCTTTATGAGCCTGATATGTTCTTTGGTTTTTTTGCCTGTGGCTTTTTATAGTGCTTTTGAAATGCATGACTATTTGCTGGCCAATGGAGTTTCTATAACTGGACAACAGAAACCTAACATGCTTTAGGTACTGACACTTCCTCAGAAACAAAATCTTTTATGAAGTTTATTCTTTTGGGATGGAGGTCAGCAAGTAATTCCCTTAGCTGAGTCTGTAAAAAAAACGTAATGAGCAGAGCAGTAGATTGTTTCTCTGACAGTCACTTGAAGTGTAGCCTGTATGCTATTTTCTTTCTGGTTTCAATAAGTTCATACCAATAGGTAAGACTTCAATTTAAACTTAATGGTAACTTCCGCAAGTGCTGTTCATTGGTATTTAACAGACAGTTGTGTTTGGAGAAGTGTGACACCTGAGAGACGTGTTATGTATGTAGCACAAGTAGCTCAAATTAACCACTTTGTTAGTGAATTGAGGCTCTTGATGTAAACTTACTAAATCCATCTGTACCCCATTTAAAAATTTGATGCCAAGAGGATCACATTTGTAGGTCATAGCTATTATTATGCATTGTGTGTTAGAAATATTAGTCCATCAATATAGCTAAATTTTACCATATATTTTTGGCTATCTAAAAAATTTACTTATATGAGAAAAAAGTCCAAAGATCATCTTTGTTTCAAGTCTTTTTACTCTCATATTCCACAGTAACATACTAGAGTCAGACACAATTATGAAATGTGTTTTACAAAAAATCTGTTTGAAAATGTTGAGTTTTAAATCTAACCATAAAATTGTAAAAGCCGCAGATTATAGTGAGTTTATGATGTCAGCATTTTCATCAGCAGACCCTGCACTATCTCATCAAATCCTATTTCTCCATGGAATCAATGGAAACTTTTTAAAATTGTGAATATGTTTATACTCCAAACAGAGAGTAAGATTTAGAGAATTCAGGCCTACTTCTGTTCCTGAAAGGCCATTTATCTCACTTTCTAGGCATTTAATCATGGCAAGCTTAGTTCTCATCTGTGCCAAGTGTTAAGAATGTAAATTTGGCACAGCTGAGGAGGGAAGGGACAAGCAGCTTTAATTTATCTTCAGCTTTTCTGTCTTGTTCAGCCAGACTCATAGCAGCTCCCAGAGTAACTTGAGCACTTAACCACAAGTAACGTGCTGTAGAGCCCTGTACAAAAGATGGAGGGTAGCTGCTGTAGAAATAGCTATTATCAGGACTGTACCATGCAGGATTTCTCTGTGTTAGTGACAGTTTTGGCCAGTCCTTTAAGGCAATGTTCCAGCTGTGCAGTGCTGCTAGAACGGAGCCCACTGCGTATAAGTGACCGCTAAGAAGGAATGCACACTTCTAGATTGCTCATAGAAACTATGCATCTAAATAAAGCCTCAGCTGCTTTCTCACCATCCATCCCACGTCCTTTACTTTTTTGATTATTTTTCTGGTTATATCTCCCAATTGGAAGGTAAGCATCTGCTGAAATTTTTTCACCTTGGCTGTTCTAGATGCTGGTTATGATATCAGTTCCTTTCACTTTAGACTGTTTTTTCTCTCTTTCCTCTGCCTGCTGCTGATGTACTGGCATGTTCCAAAGACAACTTTTGCATGCGTGGCCTGTCTAACTTTTATCCAGATTTAACGAAACGGATCCGTACTTCCTATCAGAGTAAGTTCTATAAAGGTTAGGCAAATAGCTTTATCGTAACTGGACTATGCCTGACTCAAACTTATGTGTTTGTGCTTTGTAATGTGTTTTTTTTTAAACACATTCAGCATGCATGCAAACTTACTACATTTTGTGATGTCAACCATGCTTAATTTTGAAAATTATCTTTATTATACAGATATCTGAAATCTGTTTACGTCTTCCAAAAGAGTCAGTGAGAAAACCTCAGTGACTTATATGGGGCAGGCTGGGCCTTAGAAATGATTTTTCAGCAATGTTATGTTCTTGATGACAGTATCTTTCTTTGGTTTTATATTCATTTCAGTGTACATCTACTTATATGAAGCATTTCTTGTTTTGCAATGGCACTGCCTGGTTGTAGTTATTGACTAATTCTTCCGTATTTCAGAAGAGCAATGTGGTTTAAAAGAGTACAGATTGAATTTTGTGCTGTGAAATTTAAAATTTTAATCTTGGCTTGGTACTTGAATATTTGGCTTTGGGGAACCATCCCATGCCTCTGATCTTTAATGGGGAATGTAAAGTGGGTATAAAAATACATACATCAAAGACAACTATGAAAATTAATGTTTTTAATATCTTTAAATTTTGAATTATAGTGATACTCAATTTAAATATTAGTATTCATCACTGCAGAAAACGATGAACAAAGCTGTAATTAATTTTGCAAAAATGACTGTTCAACAGATGAGCTGTATGTATCTTAATTAACTGCAGTGCTTATATGTAATTAGGTCTCCAGGATGCCTCTTATTCATCTCTTTTTAAACTAATTTTCACAGAACTGGATAGGCAGTTTTATATTAAATACTCAGTATAGGCAAGATAAAGGGGTGGCAGTTGTTTTATCATCTCACATAAATATGGAGTTGTGTAGCTATTGAAATACATTTGTACACTCACACAAGAAATTCTGTTCTGTCTCTCTAGATTGATTACTCGACAATTGATTTCTGTGATTTTATCTCATAATACTTCATAAAAGGTGGCCTGTTTAGTTAAAACATTAGTCCAGGTACAAATCCAGCAGTCCATAAAAAGGCTTGGTGTATAATGTCTTAAAATTTATTAGTCTGGTCTTGCTAGTTTCAACTCTGTAACAGAGAACCTGAGGGACAGACAGCAGTCAAAGGTTTGGGGGTTTTCGCCCACTAAAAAATTAATAAATTCTAAGGCCAAAAATGGCCAACATTGTCATTCAAAATTACAACCACAGACCATAGACTTTTCCATAGCTGAGAATGTATTACCTTGTTTCCATCTTCAACCCCAAAATCAGGATGGTGCACAAAATCTTTCTGTATATCTCATAACTGAAGAGTATGAGTCTAACTCTTGTGTAAGATTGCGTTAACAGCTTGATTTCTTTCCTCAAAAATTATTTGGTTATTGCTTTTGCCATTCAGTACTTATATAGGAGTATGTACTGTGTGATGTACTGAAAGATGCGCCAGGCACGAAGATAAGGAACAGGGCAAGACTGTGTCATAGACTGTAAAATATCTTGCTAAGTCATTCTCAAGCTATGTTTTGTTGTATGACTTGAGAGGTATTGAGAATGGATTTAGGATTTTGCTGAAAAGTTTCTCTCTTCTCGTAAGGGATGATGATGGGAAAAGAAAAATAAATTCTTTTTTGATATTGTGCAGTCGAAGCTGATATTATTACGGCAAAAGCAGGAGCAGTCATGTGATAACATAAGCATTAGGTCTAAAGTTTTGAGGATTATATAAGTGAAAATGGAAGTTAATGGGAAGACATATCAGGAGATGATTCAATTAAGTAATGAACCAGCAAGATAATTTCATGAAGATCATTTTGAGAGAATAAGACTTGCAGGCATTGAAGCCAAATAAGAGATTATCAACAATGAAAACACTTAGACTTTTGTTGGTCATTTTGGAGTTGATTTGCAGGAAGAAACGGTCTAGTTTAGTATCCAGCCTGAACCTGAGCGTTAAAGTGTGATGTTCCAAGGATCAAACCAATATTACAGATTATAGTATCAGGGAAGACAGCAGTGCTATTAGCTGTGTTGAAGTAGCAAAGAGAAGATTTTAGCGCAAAAAAATAGAGTTCATCTTGGCAATGTTAACTTCATGTCTGGAGGCTTGTAAGTATATTTTAGAAAGGCAGGATTACTACTCTAACTTAGATGGAGGGAATCCAAGTTAGAGATGTGTATTTACAAATCATTAGGGTAAAAAAGATATTTATTGCCCTGTTTACAGGAGAGAATCCCCTCAAATACTAGGACAGAGAAATAAAGGAAGTGTTGATGTTTCGGTCTGGGGTGCCTTGCAACTGAAGAGGAAAAAGAAAAAAAAATCATCAAATAGGGAGATGCAGCAGAGTGTTGGAGAAGAGAGGTTTTCCAAAGGAAAGACATAATCAACAATGTCAAGGGCATCCAATATGCAAAGCACAGTGGTGGAATAATTGTTTTGAAATTTAGCCAATAAATCTATAGAGAGCTTGATACGAGTAATGTGTGCATGTGTAAGCTAGACTCAAAAGCATCTAGAGTGGACTTAGAGCATTAAGACAGCACATTCTCTGGTTTGGGAGATGAAAGTGGGAAGAGGAAGCAAGAAGGGAAGAAATTAGAAGGAGAAATGTAAACAGTTCTAGGCATAGATAATGGGAGAGACTGAAACATAGTTGTCCTGTCAGGGGAAGTAATTTGAGGAAAATAAGAGGTTAAGATGAGGGTAAGTGCAGAGATGGAGGTAACTTTCTGGTGTTGGTGACCCATTCCATTTGCTATAACATCTGCTGGCAGACACCTTCCTTTGTAGCAAGAATATGTGCCAGGCCAAATAAAATAAATTCTCTCTGCAGCAGTGCAGAACTGTGGTGATGTTTGTTTGTTTTCTTCTTTTTTTTCTTCAATTGAAATCAAGTTGTACATGTTATTACCTAGTGGTAGATAACATATATTCAAATATTAAAACAAGTACATTTACTGCATCTAGAGAGATAGTGTTTGCAGCAGAAAATAGAAATACCAACTTGCAAAAGCAATTTGCATCTCCTACTAGAAATTCATACCATCTGTTGGTAAAACAAGAAAATAAATAGTCTTTATGAAGCATCTAAAAAGTCATCAAGTTCAAAGGTGGTTGATCCATTGAAGAATAATTTTCAGAATGAAGACTTTTCAGTGAGAACTCCTTCCTCCTCCTTCAGGCCAGTCCCTTGAGAAGATGTGAGCAAAAGTAACCTTGGTCTGACAGGAGGACACAGAAAACTCTGTGCTATGAGTCATTACATATCAGTAATTGACACTTTAAATCACACCTGACAACACAGTAGAAGTTAATATAGGTTGAGTTTTAAGTCAACATCTATATTCTGAACTATGAGTCATTTCCAAAGAATGCATTCTACTTAAACATAAAGAAAACATAGCATGGTAATTCAGTCTGAACATGATAGATTAAGATAACACTGGGCTTACTTATTGCCTCGTGAATATTTATGAAAATTTATTTATAATTCATTTATTTATAAGCAAAGATGTGCTGGCTGAATCATTTAATCATAGAGTAAGAAATTTAAAATTTCAAAAATAATTTTAAATGAAAATGTGAGTTCATAAAAGTTTTTACTCCATACTAGACAATACGTTTTTTGATCCTTTAATAAAGAGGAAATGGGAATCACAGTAAACTTTGAAAAGTATCCATGGGACATGTCTTTAAAAGTGCTTTAATGCCTTGTTTACATCTTGCACTATTTTCACATGTTTATAATTTGTTCAAACCAAAGCCAATTTCTTTATAATGTCAATGGGTACATCTTCTCACAGGTGGTTGTTTACATTGCGAAACTCCGTTATTTGCCTTTAATTTTGCTGCTATGTTGTTCTTGCTCTACCTAGACTCAAAATTTGTTGGTGTAGGTTTATTTTTTTTTCTAAAAATAGCTAAAATATCTTGGGACACAGATTGGGTCTACAGAGCTTCAAAATGAAAAGTGAAAATATTTTTGCAATCCACCTTCAGTAGCTGTTAAAATCTCTCAAACATTCAAGGGAAGCTGAGTTGCATGGAAATGCTTATACATGATAAATTATTGAAAAGATTTAGCTTGGTTTCCTTAAAAAGGAAATAGGAACAGTAGGAAATAAGCAGTAGTAAAAAGAAAAGCTTGAGAGCCCTTTCTTATCTCAAAGGGAAACAAAAGACAACATTTAGTGGAATCAAAGTAACAGATAAAAAATTACGAGTATGTTTATTACTTTTAGTGAATTATGATGGTGCGATTTATTGCCATATAACATCTTCGGGATTTAGAATTTAGCAAGATTAAAAGAGACTTTGGATACATGGATGGATAATGAGAAGAACTCATTATGATATTTCTAAGCAGAAAAGGTTTATGACGGGAGAAAATCTGCAAGTAGCAGTGCTTAAGCAAATTTAAGTGTCTCAGATAAAGACAATGTCCTTGTGCAGGGCACACAGTACCACTAAAGCTTAACATGGGGACTTATTGCACTTTTTTTTTTTAAAGCACATGTTGATGGTCATTGTTAGAGGTGATAGTGGCTTAACAAGTCGTCTAGATTTGTAGGGAAGTTCCCATGTTCACCTTTTTTAAATGCCATAACATGAAATATGTCTTTGCTGTTGTAAGTTGTAAAACTATTGCCAAACATAAAGAATTTATGGTATTCTCACGGTGGTTGCTCTTGGGCTTTCAGAACAGTGGTGTGATTTGGTACATTTCCTACTCAAGTCAGTGGCACCATAATTTATATTGAGCTGTAATACTATTTCTGTGAACTCACCAGAAAAAAAGAGAAACCCTCTGTTTAGAAGCAAAATCTGACCTGGCGTGTGACATTGTAACTATCATCAATAGTAACTCTACAAGGTTTAGAAGCACTTCATTAATCACAACATCATAACCATAGTGTTAAAATTTTAATATCTCCCATACTACATTTGCAAAGAAACAGTTTATACTTCACTTTATTAATCCAAGGCCTCTGATGCTATGTGAATGTGCCAAACTCACTCCCACTGTACCTTGCAGACAGTTCTGCAGCAAAAATCAATTATGTCCCTAATCTCTAGGTACATACAGAAACCCCTGAGTCAGATAGAAATAAGATTTGCTGTAAGAAAGCTATACATAGAGAGGCTTTCTAAATGGTTACAGTTCGTGAATTCTATCGTAACATAAAAGGTGGCTGGACTCACAATTGATTGGAATAAAAAGTTCTCTCACAGATTCTAAGTTGAATCAAAGAAAGATTCAAGTATGTTTTCCAAAATAAAAAGAAATTTTTAGCTTTCAACATTAATATCTAGATTGTGATCTTTTGCTGTTTAGAAGTCATTACTACTGACTTAAGAAGGCCGATCAATACTGCTGTTTTTCCAAAGTGCTCTTAAAATTGTTCTAGCACTCATGCAGCTTCATTAATGGTAGGAGCTTTTTATTCTACTTGTTGGGTCTCTGGATTCTCCCTGTTTCTCAGAACAGTTCAGAATTCCATTGTAATAAAAATATCAGTACTTACATTAAGATCCCACTATTTTTAATAGAAAGAGAACAGCACCAGTGATCAAAGGGTAGCAGAAGTTTTTTAAAACAAGAGTCTATATAGTGATGAGGGTCTCTGAACCTGAGAGTACAGAAGCCATAACAATTAAAACATGTCACATTGCTGGAGGCATGGTGCCAGATTAAAGCAGATTAAAAGGTCGTGAAAGGATGTTTGGCTTCCAGGATACAACGTATGCAGGGTGTGCGTAAAGACAGTATCGGTAGAACAGTGATGCACATCTGAATGTGGGCTGATGTTCACTAGGCTGTATGGCCTGAGTGCTGTGAGTCCCCGGTGCTGTCAGATGGATGTCTGGCGCTGGGCTGTTTGCCAGACCCGAGGAGTTTATGGCATGAAGGGTCAGAGCTCCTTATAACAAGCGTGAAACACTTCATATAGGCCATAGGGCACAGTGGGATGCATACGAAGGGCACATTTGGGTATGTATGGGCATGCCCCATTCACAGTTAGCCCATGGTAAAGGGTAGCGTGAGCTCAGACTTTCTCTCCCTAGCATGCTAAAAAGCATGTTTAAACTTGTACGTGCAGCCTGTGCCAACGATGGGTCTTAGTTTGATCACAGAAACAAGCCCAAGTTTAAGCAGCATAAACTAAGATTACTTTACTTATTGCTGTCTTCCCTGGCACACTGCTACAAAAATACTTATAAACAATATATAAATTATCTTGTGTTATATTCAGACAGCATTACCATTGCCTCTGTGTCCTTTAAAATGAACTATCTTGTGTGAATTCATATAAAAGTTCCTAATACTGCATAGTAGTGGTAATATTTTTGTGTTCACTCTTTTCTTTCACCGGTACTGTCTTCCCGCCCCCTTCTCCCCCTCTTTTAAGGTTTCCTCCCTGCATTCTGCAGCAGTTGAAAGCATTGAGTTGTTTCTGCATCAGTTTGACAGGGATGAATGAGTTTGATTCGTATCACAGACATGTAAATTTTAGACTATATTTACTTGTTTTCTCTCATTAGGTACAGTCACTCCTTGTCTACCCTGAGGCACTCAGAAAACACATTTGAGTTAACGAGAGGTGTGATTTTTAAACCAGACCTAAATTTCTGCAGTGACAGCCTGATAACTGCAGTTATCTGAAATAGATATTTCCCTCGCATTTCACGCCATTCCTTTCTCCAAATTGACTTTAAAGTGCAGAATACCATCAACCAAGAAAGCTGAAGCATGCCCTGTTAGATTGTAACTTAACTTTTTAACTCCATTTTTTCAGGCCTGACTGAACTCAGTGACAGTCCAGTTTCCCTGGAGCTAGAGCGTTGCAAGTCTCCCACTTCAGGTAAAGGTGATTGGCTTCTCTTCCTGCAGTCTGTATCAGCCATTCGTGTCATGCATCACCGTGTTTCATTAATCCCTAAGAAGTGAAGTGCACAGTTACAGTTCCAAAGAGAAGAAATTACTGGAGATGTGCTCATTACATAGCACAATAAAATCCTAGGTCTGTTTACTGAAAGAAAAATTAAACGTACGTGGTGCATCTTGAGGTGAAGAGCATGAAAACATTTGAATTAACAACATTGTGCAGGTATATTCCTATATCCTTCTATTATAGGCTTGTTTCTCTCTTTCCTTAGAAGGCTTTCTTTCTTTTTTCAGTAGGGAGTTCTTCTAATTATATGTCTATGTAATGCATATGTGCATGTAGAGAAATTATTTGAAAAACAGCAACATGGAGATGGTAAATTTTAACCATTAGAACCCAGCAGTGCCTAAGTAATGCAATTTGCAATGGAAGCATGACCTCAAATAAAAATATTCACTTATCAACCACTTTGACCCAGCAGTGAAATCTTGGCCATTTAAAAATTTATAAATGTTTCCCATTTTACCCATAATCTTTCAGAAGGTGGAGTTCATCTAATTCCTAGAGACTTTTCCTGCAAGTCCCTAATCTGCATTGATCTCTTTAATGTGAGTTCACTGTCTTAAAGATCATTGCTTAGATCTGTTTTCTAGTAGCTGACTTTTAAATGTGATGGGAAATAAAGAGGTGTAGCTGTGATACATTCATTTTGCTTGTAGTATGCATATCACTTTTCCTTGTGGTTTGGTAAGTATTGATAGATACTTCTTTTCTTTTTCCCTAGGTTATGGTAACAAATTCCCACAAATATGTTATACAAATCCTCTGTTATTATTTCACATATTTTACTGTATTACAACAGGACACGTTAATCTTGAATGGAGGCCACTAATTAGTAATTTACAAAAGGATGAAACTAATCAAAGTGGTTCCCTGACACATCAAGAACTAAAAGAAAATAGCTGGTTTGAAATATGTATTTCCTTGAACTATTTGCAACTCAAATTCTGTAGACACAGGGATATCGAAGTGAAATAGGCTATATTAATATTGGTATAGTACTAGGAGCTCAAATTCTAGAGCTGCGCCTCAGAAACTCATGATACAGGCTTTAAATTAAAACAGTTGATAGCTCAGTATAACTAAACTATTTACTGTGTGGCTCACTGGGATTCATCTTTTTAATCTTCTCACCAGAAAAGACCTACAAATTCTCCTTTTCTTTTTACCGAAAATTAACAGATCACATATATGCATATGCTTATTTTTATAATGATGAGTGACTCCTATAGCACCTTACTACTTCTGCAGTTAACTTCAATTTTTTCATTCTGCTATGGATCAAAAATATCTCTTTTCAATAAATTTAAGATAATTTGCTCCAAACTTTGTTCTGCTTTTCTGTTTTGGAGATCATTTAATAGGGAAAACATGACAGGCTTTTTGAATGTTTCCTATTTTAGCCCTTCCATGTTGTTTTCCAAGCTATATTTGAATCTTTAAAATGTGAAATCAGGTGCAATTTTGTAGGCAGTAACTATTATTAGAATTAACTGCTTTTTAAAATAGAAGTTACTTCTACTGTGACTGACATTAATTTTTTTTCAAAATTAATGCACAATTAAAATAATCTTGCTTTGGTGTAGCTGCTCTAATACTGGGCAAAATCCAATCTAATCATCTGGAGTAAATGATCTCAAAATTGCAACCTCCAAGAACTTGGGAGCAGAGCTACCCTGTGCTTGTCAGCACAACCTCACAGCTGCATCAGCCTTTCACTGGCTAACATTTCTTTCTCGTTGAACACAGCCGATTAATCTGCATAGTTACGGATCCATCAGGGAGGATCCTTCTACATCCAGTCTTACCTTTGTTCTATTTAAAGTTCATGGCACACAAGCTCCGTAATGGAAGTGAGCTGTGCTCTGTAGAGTCCCATGATATCTGTGTTTGTAAAAGCAGCGCCCAGGTTCCTCTGCTGAAGATAGGCCAAGACTTCATCCTTCAGAAATTTGGCAGAAACAGAAAGAACACTTGGCTGCTGAGTCAAGTGATTCAAGCTGCCACCCAGTGAAGGTCCCCCTGGGTGTGACTACGTCACCCACTGATCAGGTTGCAAAGAACAGCAGGAGCAGGAGGAAACAGGGACCTGGGTTTGTGCTGTGGTGTTTGGCTCCAGGAGAGCAGTGGGAAGGCTCCAGGAGGAGCAGCAGTCCCCATGCAGCCCGTGGTGCATGGCTCAGGGTTCAAGGGGGCCAACAGCTCCTACGGACTGGGCAGACAGGAGCTAAGCAACGGAGCAGGGCATCTCTGGGGACCGTGACCAGGGCCAAGCACAGCCTGGTGATTGCCAGGCAGGTCCAGGGACAGGGGAGGATGTTGGTCTGTAAGTCGAAGCCTGGATCAGCAGGGCCATGTCCAGGCGCAGGAATGGCAGCAGCGCAGCAGGGGCTGTGGCGCAGGGCAGGGCTGAGGGTCAGGTTCAGCTTGAAAGCAGCTCCCACAGGAAAGTGCTCCCTGGGGCGCTCTGCTTGAGGCCACCAAACGAAGAGGGCTGTCTCTACAGTGGTCTGAGCCCCAAGAGCCAAACCTCCAGGACCTTACTGTATACCTTGCCCAATACTGTATACCTTGCCCAAATGGGAATCTAAATACTAGGCTCTTAAATCCATGCAGAGGGAGATTGAGACTGATACTCTGAAGTATTACACAGGCTGAAGCTGCCTAATAGGAAAAGAGCCGTATGAAGTCACCTCCGTTTTGAATAGTATTTAATTCTCTGACTATAGTCCTGCTCTAACAGCTGAGGGAAACACATCACCAAATGTCATAGGTGCGAGCGCACATTTTTTTGTTGGTTGTGCATTGGCATTTTCATTGAAAGGCTGATAGGAACCATACGGCTACAAGACAGGACATTGTCCAGTCGGGACGCCTGGGTGCTCAGCTTAGCTAGCTGCCAGGCTGTACGTATTAACTCTCTCTGTGCCTCTTCCTCATCCCACGCTTGGATAACTTGACTGTTTACACATTAAGCTCTTTTGGGCAAGGGCTGTCTTGCCTTGCACTGTGGCATCACGTTTCTGCTGGCTGCCTCCAGCATGAATGCAATAATGATAACAAACAACGCTGCTAGCCTCTTCAACCTTTGTACTCTGCTTCATTCCTCAGTTAAACTGGTTTTCAAAAGCTCTTTCGCAGCAAGATAGGTTTACATGCATGATCCTCCTTTATCATAAATGTAGAGACAGTAAAATATACATGATTTAGGTATTAAAAATGTTTCATAGTAATACCCACATTCTGATCAGTTTAATGGTAAAAAAAAAAAAAAGAAACGTGCACAGCTTTAATCACAGTAAAGCATGAAAACAACCAGCTCCTTCTTTTGTTTTTACCCTCAAAGATGTGGTCTATTGACAGTGGTCCGATGCTGTGTTCTAGCACAATCACGTCCTACACCAGGAATTTCCAAATTTGATGGTGGAGACGGTGGTAGGAGTAACTCCTGGCTTCCTCATGCTGTGTGTCTCGTGTGATTTTTTGACCCCTACTCGCCATGTCCCCTACTCTAACCCAGTGCCCATAAACCAGCTCATCAACCATATACTTCTCTCCTCTCCCATCCTCAGTCCCTTCAGCATCCTGAGACTGTGTTAGATTGCCGCCTTCAGTATGGTATGCCTGTTTTGTTCTGTGAGCAGCTGTGGCAGCTCCCAAATCAAGCCTGTTTAGAGTCCTTCAGAGGAATCAGAAAATGTACACTTTGCATGTACTGTATGAGCTTGCACGCAAATAGTTGGGAGCTATTTCTGCAGTCTTGCAGTTCAGACGTACATACTGCAATTTGGGAACAGCTGTAGCATATAACACAAGACATATAATTCCTGTTATAAAGAAACACCTGTAACATAGAAATAGAAGAGGTTAAACCACCACTTTGCAAAGCTCAAAGCCTCCATGACAGCACCAATGAAGCTCCTTAGTGTTAAATGCAGCTAGGTTTTGTATCTCTGAAATATCCTAATCTAGATCCTAGTCTTTAGCAAAGTGTTCCGCAGCCTTCATTAGGAATTGCTAATATTTTTTCAGAGGGATGGTTGGGTCAGATGTTGTTCTTTCCTTTAAAGGAGATTGTATCACAAGTGATGCTTCTTTCTCTTTCTCTATAGCAAAGCAACTGATTTTCTGGAGCAGTATCCTCCAGTCACAGTCTGAAAGAGGGTATGACAGCTGCTCAGATAAATGGAATGTTTTTGAAAGGCTGTTCTGAAAATCAAGCTGCCCTTTGTGTGAATACCTAAAATGGATGTAGGAACCTAATGCTTGGTATCCAAATTAGAGAATTTTCATGTAGTGGTGTTAGTGATGTATATTTTGATGTTGGGTTCATCCGAAGAGAGCTCTTCACCTTGTCCTAAAGCATCCAGTTAATGTGATGGCTAGAAATGGGGTACTGGGAGGGCTATGCTGGTTCTACTGATACCAAAATGTTTTTCAAGAGCCTGAAGGCCTCCCTTGCTCTTCTCTGAAGAAAGAAAGAAAAACATCTAGCATAGGTGCCAGCTGTTTTGTTCTGACACATTGCAGGCTTTGTATTTTATGACACTTTGCAAAAAAAGGCAACAGAATTTCTTTTTAGGGTCTCTGTGACTTAAAATGGTAAGTTACTGTATGGGGCATCCTTCTGACCTAAAAGCTTACTAAATAGTAATTACAAAGGACTTACATTCATGTGTCCCAGTGTTCCTGTCACTGTGATACTTACCTTGTGGGACTTCCATTAGGAGTATAATAGTTAGCTGACAAATACTTCATTGTTCACTTCTAGTAACAGACTGTATAGGTAAGGGGTAAAAGCCAAAAAACAATGTGAAAAAATAATGAATGAATGCAAAATGAAAGAACCATATTGGAAATTAAGTCTTCTGAATAATTAATAAAAGATTTCTTCAGGCATTCTTTTATTAAATTTAACGCTGTTTTGACTGCTACAAGACATGCTTCATTTCAGTTCTCTGGTGTTCATTGTTTAAAAATGTGCTCATGTGTAAGGAAATGAAAACATTTTTGAACAGAAGCAAAATCATAGTTTTGTTGCATAATTGGAACACAACAGATAATTAAATCTTCAGTAAATTGAGTGCAATATTTTGATGTCTAGATAACACCACATTATATCCTGAAGCTGCTGTGTTTCGTTTCTGTGCAATCTGTCTTCCTTTCCGTAATAGTACAATAGTGTGTTCTGTCTCCATTACCTGTACAGTATGCCCTCTCTTTTTCAAATGGTATCTTGAGGTATGATGTCATCAGAGCTCATAATTTCATTGCACCCTCTTATTAAATTGATTTCCAGGTGTTTAAATATTTGTGATATGCTGCACAGCCAGCATTTGCAATATTTGCCTTAATCTCATTTGTGTTTGTTTTTTTTTTATCATTCCTGTCATCACAAGGTAAGATATTGCAGCACACAGCCAAAGCTGTGTAAAGCACCATTCACTTCTTGAGAGCTGGAGTAATGTTTTTTCCAGTGCTTCTTTGTTCAGTTACGTTTATTTTTGCTGAATGGTGTACATGAAAATATTTAAACCGTAACTCTGCCTTTATATGCTGATTTTAAAAAGTGCTACAAATTTGCAACATGGTATTAACCAGAAGATGGCATGTTGTTTTCCCTCGCTCCTTTTTCTTTCTTACTTAACAACTGCCTTTCTCCTTTTTCTGTTGTTTCAGTTAAAGGATCAAGAAAGTTAAGTCTGCCAACAGATCTTAAGACTGATCTTGGTACGGTAGGCAAAAGCCAGCAGCTTTAAACTTCCTTACATTCATTGGCAAAACATTTTACCAACTGATTCATGAGATAACACAATAACCTTGGAGGCTTTGTCTGAAAAGGCTTTCTAAAACCCACCTATTAACCCATACAGTTCTGTTGGCAGCTCTCAGCATTTTGCTTGTTTAATATTCATTTATTTCATGTAGACACATTTTGCCAGTCATTACACACTGTGTGTGTAATATTTTATTATGAAAAGGCTCTAGAACTTTTGACACACTCGAGCCATTATAACTGATTGTCCGTGATGTTTATCTCTGCCTATAACACCCAATGCATGCGCTAGTCTGTTTTCTTTATTTGATGTACAGATTCCGTGCCACAACAGTGACAAGACCATTGAATATGTATATTTTATGATGTCTTTGAACTTCTGAGAAGTCAGATCAGAAATCAGTCATTTGTGTCTCAATCCTCTCCTTCAGACTTACCTCAGCCAACTGTTAAGTGCAGTTTGCTCTAACCTTTTTCTCAGTTCTTCTTTAATATTTCAGTGAAAATGCATAGTAGACGAGAGAAGAAATTTCACCTCAAAAAAAAACTAAAATGAAAATTCAACATCTTGCATAACCTAAAAACGTTGAGGGCAGATCACGCCCTCTTAAATATACACATAAAGGGGATTGCTCCTGGCATTTGGGTTGGAATATGTGGTTCACACAAAGAATTTTATAATGATCTTTAAATATTCTCAGTCTCAAGGAGTCCTTTCTAGTTTTGCTCTCATGGGAAGTTTCTCGTGTAGGATGACTGAAAAAGCTGTGTAGCCATGCCTCATTACTTTGAGTGTCTTTTTAGAGATAGAAATTAAAGTTGGATCACATCCTTGCATAATGCAGCTGAACTTAATTTCTGTCACTAGGAATCATGTGCGAATATTAACCAATGTAACACTGTTCCCTAAGGCAAAAGTCAGGCGAATAAATATGTCTTCCATGTTATAAATGACTGAGAAACTTGGAAAAGTGCTAATAGCTCCTGATTAAAGATTAAGTAAATAAATGTTGAAAAATCATTGGGAAATTCAATCCAGATTGTGTAGGCTTCAGTGTACAGAATGATTTAGTTGAAATAACTTACTCCATCCTTAACAGTGATGTCTGAGAAACTAGGAGTGTAGGAATACACCCAAAAAAAATTTGGTGTCAAAAATTGTAATAATAATAATAATACTCCAAAAAGGTAAAAGAAGTGATGTAGGCAGCTATAGACCTGTAAAAATAATATTTTACACTAAACTAATTTAATTTTTATCACTAACTAATTTTTATTAATTAGTATTTATCACTAAATAAGTGAGCTACTATTAAGAGGGAAGGTGAATACATAGAATATCAAAAGAGCCATAGGGTAAGCTTAACGATAGGCTAGCCATAGGTAAGGCTAAACCATATCCTACAGATCAGACTTCTTTTTGTTGGCATTATTAAAAATATATAATCTTGAAGGACTTTCTCTATGAAATATATTGAGATCCTGAATTGTAACACAAGAAAAAGCTAAATTTGATGTGTACAAGGCTGGATTTATAGGTTTTTAGAAAAGTAAGAAACAAATCAATGTAATTAGAAATGCTGAGGACTTTACTGTATTATATTCGAATCAGTATTAAGATTTCATTCTAGTCAGTATCTTGAGACAGACAACTTTTAAAGTTGCATATCAGAAAAAAAAAACCTGCCTTGCCATCAGCAGTTCTGTAATTGTGCTGGGAGATGGACAATATTGTAAGCATTGCCGAGAATATATTGACAAATTGAAGGCAGATTTATGTTTAAAACAAAACAAAACCAAAAAAAAACCCCAAACAAACAAAAACCACGCTCAAAACCCAAAGGACTGGGGAGCGCGAGGGTAATGTAGAAAAGGAAAGTTGTAAAAGTTAAACAAATTCAACCTAAGAGCATAGGAGGCATGGTGATCCATCTTAAATGTATGGTACGTGTAGGGAAGTTTGAAGAGTAATAGAATTCATAATCTTGTCTGTGCTTTTGATTTCAAAACAGTCATGTTTCTACCATTCCTCTAGTTACTTGTACTCATTATTTTTTAATAATATGGAACAATTTAAGTATAAACTAAAAATAAGTCTAAGAAGGTCTGTTTCAACATCCTGCAGAAACTAGTGTAAGTCCATTAATTTCAAAAGCTTAATAGAAACCAAAAGGTATTGTATAATTGTCACTTAAGCATTCTGTNTGAACCCATGCTGGCTGGGCCTGAATACCCTGTTCTCCTGCATGTGCCGTGTCATGGCACTGAGGATGAGCTGTTCCATGACCTTCCCAGGCACCGAGGTCAGACTGACTGGCCTGTAAGTACCCTCTTGGGTACTCCCTACTCATATTACCAAGAAGCCTGGTGGATTGCTAAGGATAAAGCATGTGGGAGCAATATTCAATGGATAAGGTGGCAGATACTCACAGCTAATCAACTGCAGAGGAGGGTTAAAAAACAAAAAACTGAAAAAACCCCAAAAAACTTGTTTCAGTTCTCCTTCACGACTGACCTGGAAGAGCAGAAGATTCCTATTAATTATTCTAGCAATTAAAACTGTGCTGAATTATAGATTGCTTAGTTTATAACAGGCTGGGAAAAGCCTCTCTTTCTCAATGTAAGGAGCTAAATTTTAATGATTGTTCCTGGAAAAAGTGAAGAATAATCTCTGCATTTCACTTACTTCTGCTCCAGAATGTCCTGGATACAATGGCAGACCTCTTACAGACTATTTATCCACTATTTGGCTGTTGCCTGAAATTGTACCCATAGTCTAAATATTCAGGAGATAACAATACCCTCTGGTCCACGCTTCTTTTCAAGATATTCAGGTCGCCACTGTCAAATTATAAGATACTGTACATCCATCCCCTTGGCTCTGGCTTATAGCTTTTCAGAGAGTGCTGATACATCGCCTACTCTCAGCACCGACTGCAGCTAATTGGGAAATACATTAGCATTTGGCAGCTTACAGTTCTGCCTCCCTTCTTAGGATCTGGCTCGTGTAATGTCCTTGCTTTCACTTTGCTTTGAATTGTAATAGTAGAGGTTAAGTAGAAGTTAAATCTGTTTCAGGTGGAGGTGCTGCCAGAACTGAGAATTGCTTGGGGAGTAGTTTGCTAGCATGTAAGGGAATAATGTGTGATCTGATGACAGAGGGTGTTCTGGTTAAACCTTGTCAGGGGTTTCATGATTTAAAGGTATGTTGGGACTCCATTTTGACCCTTTTATGACTGACAGTTTAGTTGACCTTAGCATCTTTTTATTTTGATGTACTGATTATTACCTGCCCTTGCTGAAGAACTTGTCACCTAGGGCTGCCATATCTCCACACAGAAATGTAAGAATATGCCATATGTGGGGATACATTGGAAATTTTTTATAGTTTTAGCTACTGCAGATCATAGGAAACTAATGTTTATTTGAGTTGGCCAGAAGGAAGATATAACATGGCATATACTGTACATTTTCCCAATTATCCTTTAAAGACAGCTCTGAATGATAGTATCATCTTTATTTTTGAACCTAATACCATTTCCCAAAGTTTATGAAAAGATCATCTACATTTCCATACACTGTCACAGTGAAATGAATTATGGGGATAATCCTAACCCAGTTTAATAAAGTGGAGGATCTGGGATATATCCAGACATATACAACTGCTTTTATATGAGAGTTTTCTAACTGCTTCACCAGCCCCACTTTAAGCATCAGCTTGTTTGGGTTTTTAGGAAGTGGTTTTGCTCATTCCATCTGCTCAGAGTTTCCAGGTGATCACAGGGAGCTAGACAGAAGTCCTAACTAAAGATGGAGATACTCGGTAACTGCTAATTTTTATTTAATTCCTATGAACAGATGGTTTCACTGTGTGAATTTATGCTATCACCTAGACTTTATTAGCCAAAGAACAAAAGAAAATGCCAGTAGAGACAGACATCTTTTGTTTCCTCTTGCTAAACTGTGATCTTCAAACAATTTATATAATTTCCTATGGTTTCTGCAGATATTTACAGGCAGTGAATGAATTCATTACGAGGTCAGAGTTAATGGTCTTCCATTTTGTACAGCAGTGAAAAACTACACAAAGCTTAGTTTTTTTCAAGGATTTGAGAAATGTCTTCTGATGCAGTGAACCAAAACCTTTAATTCTGAAAGTTGGCTTCATAAAACAATTGTAGGGGTCAGACAAAGGAGCTTTGGTTATAACTCTGTATTCCATTTTGTCCATTTTGTATGAGGTTTGTGGAATCTGCTTGATTTTTCTTTCTTTAAAGATTTAGGCATATCATAATAGAATTATAATATGAAAACATCCATCACTTGATGCCTTTTTGTTTTGCAATGAACCCCAGTTCATTGCAAGGAATGTGTCACTTCCTGGGTGCTCCCAAGCCTATGAAACAGTACCAGATATCATAAAGACCTCATTTTTATTTTAAGGATGAGCAGTGGTATTACAGCAATTCTTGATTTACACTTTCAAAGTACTTTACAGGAGACATTAGACACTGGCAACATTTTGAAGTTTTTATTCTGTTTTTGCTTACTGATGTGTTGGACAAACTAGTAGATTTTAAGTGGAGCATTCTATACTATTTTTTCTGGCTCTGGATCTGTAATTCTGTTTACAGTGCCAAAGAACATTTCAGAAAATTTGAAATTGTATGAGTTGCTTTCCTCCTTGGTCTGATGCTTTTGGAAAAGGCAATTCAGGCATCCAACTTTAACAGTGCTTTTCTTTAAATTACTTGACAATATACATTGAAAATTATATGCATTTTCATATGCAAACAGTTTTTTAGACTGTCCAGTGTGTGTCTCTTTCCAGGACAGTAATTTGTGTTTACTTTTCAGCCTGAAAATACCAGCTGAACTGAAGAATCATCTGAACTCTGCTTATAGTTAGAATCATAGCATAATTAAGGCTGAAAGGGACCTTGAGAGGTTGTCTAGGCCATCACCCTGCTCAAAGCGGGTGTAGTTAGTCCAGGTAGGTCAGGGAGTCTCAAATGCCTCCAAGGGCAGGGGGTCCTCAACCTCTCTGGGTGACCTCTTTCAGTATTTCATCACCCACACAGGAAAAAAGCTTTTCCTAATATCTAACCAGAATTTCCCCTGTTCCAAGGTGTGTCCTTTGCCTCTCATCCCATCACTGTGCACCTCTGAGAAGTGTCTGGCTCTGTCTTCTCTGTATACTCAGATTAGGTAGTTGCAGACAGCAATAAGGTCTCCCCTGAGTCTTCTCTTCTTAAGGATGAAAAAATACCCCACTTCTCAGCTTCTCCTCTTACATGTGCCTGCTCCCTCGCCAGCTTGGTGGACTCCTGCTGAACTCACTCCTGTGCGTCAATATCTTACCTGTAATGGGGAGCCCAAAACCAAGCACAGGATGTGAGATGAAGTCTCACAAGCACCAAACAGAGGGGAAGGATTACATCCCTCAAACTGCTGGCTATGCTCTCGCTCATTCAGTGGAAGATGCGGTTTGCCTTTTTTTTCCTGCGAGTTTAATCTGTATTAAGAAAAACATTAAGTGGAAAACATTGTGGGTTGGACTCCAGGCTTTCACTTTTACAGAAATGGTTTTAAACATTTGGGCTCTCTGCGATTTCACATTTTCAGGTTTGGATTTTGATATTCCATAGCTAGGACCCTACTAGACAAAAGCCTCTTTCATCTGCTGAAGGTTAAGTGTATGACAGCACCGCTTTCTTCCTTAATTAAAAAAGATAAGGTTTATGCTCAAACATTTTTAAAAGAGAACCTATGTTAACAGATATATCAGCACTCTGCCAGTCCAAATAACCAGAATAAAAAGCAAAAAGAGGTGATCAGCTATTACAGCATAATAGGCATGGGGTGTGGAGCTATATTTCAAATGCAGAAAGGGGCTGTGTTCTGACTTCTCATGCTTCCAGATTTTAAAAAAAAGAAAAACAAACAAACAAACAAAAACCCAAAACCAAACCCTAATCTACGTAGGAGGTTTAACAAGCAAGTAGTTTAAAGGAAAGGTAAGTGCTTAAAATTATCAAAATGATACCGTAAATAAAATGTTAGTATCTGATACAGCTAAATGTAGTCATGAAGGAAAGGCAGTAAAATTTGTTTGCTGAAGCAACAAAACAAAGCAGTAAAGATCATCGTACATTTAAGAGTTGATAATAATAGAATGATACGCAACTGTTAGGCTCACAATGTAATAGATACTCACTGTTCCTAAGTTCTCTGTTTTCACTTGAAGAAGAGTTCCTTACTGAGGACTCTCCAAGGTAAGTCATTTTCCACTCCTTTCAAGCAGTGCAAACACATTCTTCCATTCCATGGTCTCTGCGCACTTCCCAGGTTGTAATACTCTCCAGCAGGCAATATCTGGGGCTACACATAGATTTAACAGACATGACTGGACCCAGAGGTCCCCTATAGTAAGTAACCTAGATTGGGATTGAGCTCTCACACAGATGGTCATCTCTAGGCAGAGGCTCAGGCGTGAGACAGATGGTTCTATCACCTTGTTTGGACTTCAAGCAGCATCCAAAGTCTTAGTAACTCACCTGTGTGTACAAGAAGAACATTTAGAAAGTAATAATTTTCCATGTATAATTGTTTTGACAACAAGTGATAACAAAAGAAGGATAAATAAGAACTCTAAATCAGAAGTTATCAACTGTAAAATCTGGTTTTGCAACGTTGAAATAAGAATGAACAATTGTTACTAGTTTGTTTATTACAATAACCTGGTATGAGGTTTGTCAAAAATCTGCAATGCATAGTGTTACCAAATTTGGAAAAACTTGGATTTTTTTAGAATTGTTTGATTGCTGCATAAAAATTATGTGTAAACTTAATGATATTTGGGATGCCTTATTTGACCACGTCTGTGGCTTTTCCTGTTGAGTATTTACAAGGATGTTAGTATCTATAGAGTGGTGCTAACTCAATTATTTCAGACATTCTTACCTCCAGTTAAAAGCAATGATTTTTGGAAAAAATGGAAGAATCTGGAAGAATCTTTTGTTGTAATTTACATTCTGTTCATTCATTTAAGATTTAAAGCTGGAGTTTTGTTTAGAAAATCTCCAGTTCATATGTGTCTTGCTTTATTTTTGTCATGTTCAAGTTGGAAAAATGTTTCCAGTCCAACCTCTTTGAAGAATTTTTCATTTTCAAAAATGAATTCAACCCAGATTTTACCATCTTGAAAATGCAGGGGCAATACTAATAAGGGATGCTCAGGGCTAGCTGTTGATATCTAGATGGTCTTGTGGTTTGTCCACTCTACTTTCATGTTTCAGTGTTGTCCTCTGTGCAGCTCAGGATGCATCATGTTTCATGCTTACATCTAGAATTAAATCAAGTTTTCTGTCTGTGTTTTCCTGTTTATTGCACAAAGCATAGCAACAATTTGTGTTACGTTATTCTGTTGAGGCACCCTGAGTGCTGTGTACTTTTTGAGACAAGTCAGTCCCAGAAGTGTGGTGTTACATGATCACTAGAAATTCAGCAGAGGAATCTGAGGAGCAGAGTTAGATCCAAGTAGTGCAAAATTTTCCTGCTGTTCTCAGGGAACAAAGCTAAATTTGTTTATAGATTTGCACTGCCAAGTTTGGTTTTTCAGATATGATAATGTAGAGGTGATGTTGTGACATATATTCTTAGTGTTCTTCATTTGGGTAGTGTTTATTTTGTATTTTGGTTTCATTGTTCATAACTGTAGGCAAAAATGCTAGTTTTAAAAGGGACCCTGTCAGTGACAACACGCTTAACATTTTCAGCCACTTCACAGTATTTAATTTCTCTGAAAAATAAATGTGTTCACCCTCTTGTCAGAAAAATTATGATATCTAGGATCAAGCACATGGTAGGAGTTCATTAGCACAATAACAATACTTTTATATTACATAGACAGCATATTACAATCACAGCACATTATACTTTTAGTGTGGACCTGAATGTACTAGCAGTATGTCAATAGGGCAATTCATCTTTCCTCTTCAAACTGATGAAGACATGATGGTAAATATTCAATTTTGCTGGCAGTACGTCTATACTAACCTCTTCTGCTAGGGCTCACGTCTCCTTTCTTGCGTGGTTAACAGAACTTCCCCAAGAGAAAATTGTGATCCTGACTTTGTGAGGGATTTTCTTTTAAGTATAGTTTGTTAAAAATTTAAGGCATCAGTCTATATTCTCACTGATGAATGATCACACTACTTTTACACAAATTTTGGTTATTTTACATGCAGACCTGAGAATGTTCTTCAGGCCATTTGTATAGTTAGGAGATCTCTTTTTTGTTTTTCTTTATTTAAATGCGTATCTCTCTGCTGTTTCAAGAAAAAAGGTCAGTCACACATGAATTTATTACCCAAAATCTAATTTATTGATAATACACAAAAATCCCCCAGTGGAAACAGGACTTTTCCTCCCTTTAACAGCAGAGATTGTATTCCTCAACGTTTGTTGAGGGGATTCTCTGGAACTCATTTTTCAGATTCTTTCTGCTCCATATTAAAGCATCTCTCCCCAGTCCTTTTGCTGCTCTCTTATTGATTACTTCCTTAGAACTTAGGATGATATTATAATGATTCTGATTAGTTGTATTTAAATTCCTTTGTTTGCAGCCTCTCTTAGATCTTTAGTAAGAACTGGTTTTCAGCTGGTTTTTCTGTCTGAATTTATCCCTTTGTTAGAACTGAAAAAAAATGGTTGGGTTTTTTGTTTTTTTTTTTATTTATGTTTAGTGTGGCACAACTTTCTAGCCAGCAACTGCAAATGCATGTTTCTCCTTTCTTACTGACATTTTTAATACATTTAGTTTTAACAAGGGTTCTGCTTTTCACTGGTAAATTGTTGGTTCCTTTTGCTTTTTGCAGAGGTCACCAAGGAGTTTAAAACAGTTGTTTGTATGACAGGCTGTGTAATGTATACATTACTGTGTGTAAACCAAAATCAGGATGTGTATATATAATATGCTTCCTGTCTATGTATTACTCAAAAAAAATTAAATTAAATTTGAGGCTTTCCAGCAGGCTTGCTGCTGTCATGTTACACGTTGCATCTCTCAGAAGGCATCTCTCAGTAGTTTCACCAAGTTCACAGTAACTACTGTTACTTCTTCAGTTCTTCTTAATCTCATCTCCTCACTGGTATTTTTTGTGACACACTGACCTTCCATCCAGCACAGTTCTGTTTCTTTTCTTAAGCAGTTTTTGGGGTGCACACTGCACTGAAGGGAGCCTACTATTTGGTAACAGGGATAGCTGAAGCATTTTCAAGTCGTATGGGTGATGCCATGAGCCCAGATGAAGGCAAACAACTAGGACCTGCACTGTAGGAGCAGCACATGTAGAACATTATAGAATTTTATGTCATGAACTTCTCCTTTATATATTTTAGTACATCTTAGATGCAATTTGTTACTATCTGCTTTATTACATCAATGGAGTTAAATCAGTATAAAATGGACTAAAGTATTCTAGCATGGAGTAATCTGCTATTATTTCTTCCAAAGGCTTGCATGAGCCTTACATTTTCAAATTAATGAACAGAATAGCTACAAACTGAGCCCTGGCTATTTAGTTCACTGTCCACAAATGGGAAAGAAGGTTGCTGCCCTGGCAGAGTGGGATGGCTGTCACACAGTCTGGGACTGCTCCAAGGACAAGCTCTGCTGAGCCAGGATGCCCAAATGTAGTGCATTGGTAACTCTGGTATGCGCTGCTGGAATCTAGGAACACTAGAGAGTGCGGATTCCCTTGACCTTGTGGGCAGGAGCACCCATGGGAAGGGATAGAAGGTGATGGCAAATGCAGTGGTGGGAAAGGGTACAAAAGAGAAGGGGGCTTTTTGTGCAGAGTTGTCTCCCTGAGCAACTATTTTCTGCCTTCTCCAGAAGAAGAGAGAGTTAGGAGCTGCTGCACTATTGCGTCAACAGCACAGAGCAATCCACACACTGCTTCTTTGGTGCACTTCTTCACTGGTGCACATGCACCAGTGTTAATGTCTCTGATATCAACTGGTGCTCAGTATCAGCTAATATTTCTGACATGAGAAAAGCCCCAGGGCCCACATGACAAAAGCAGTAAGCCAGCAAGGAAGAAAGTTAAAATGTTGTTCTTCCTTATAAATGGAACAAACCTGGAAAAAAAGCCAAGATTTTACAAGTCTCCTCTATCTGTTCTTTGGGGTGATTGGAAGACATCTGTCATGGCAGAGGAGGATCAGGTGACACGGGTCTCAGAGGGCTGGTAAGTCATTGCAGTCATTTTGGCAAAGGGTGATAGCGTTCTCAGTCTCCCTTAGAAAGTATGCTGTAGGAAACTAGCATTGTTTTTTATTACCACTTTTATTGCGCACTTCATTTGTTTTCAGGCAATGCATTTAGATCTCTGTCTTAAATAGCATATAACCTTTCTTTAGACACATTTTGCATCACTGAGCTCATACCATGAAAAATGCAATAAATTAGTTTTTAAAATACACACATAGAATTTTCTCATAGATTTGGTTGGTCTTTATCTGCTTGATTCTTACCGTCTTCTCTGCAGAAATGTTGCAGTTATACTTCCCATGATGGTATTACTCTTTGTACAGTGTCTTTTTACTACGGTTTGAAGAGTTGCATTGCTCCTTGAGGTATACCTGCATATATATAATCATACCTAATCAGAAGAACAGAACAGTGTTAAAATATAGAAAAGTGTGTAGCTGATCGCTAAAATCTCTCTTATGGTCATTGTTTTCACACTCACTAACATTTCCTCAACTTCAGTACTTGAAGGGATATCCCTGCATCTTCTAGTACGAGGCCTGCTCTTTTTTTCTACGCAGGAACTAGCTTTGCTTGTTCAGAAAGGCATTGTCAAAACAATCAAAGGGATTTAGGTGCCCACATCCTACTGATTGTGTTTGTTTAATTTGGGTCATTGAAGGTAACTGAGACAAGCAAGCACACTAAGAGAAACGTAGCAGCATTTGTCTTAAATGTGAATGGGGGTTTAGATGAATTGCATCCATTCTGTGCAATGTTCAGGAAAAGGGACTCGCAAATATTGTTGATGTTTCTATAGAATATGATTCTTTTTTACTCTGTTATGTTCCTCACCACTTTGTAGGATTCCCCCTGGAGATAATTAGATATCACGCTGAAACTCCTTCACACAAACTGAATCTTGAAGAAAGGAAGCAGCTGGATGAGGATGTGTCTGTTGTTGAGGTTGAACAGTCAGCCTGTGCCCTTGAACAAAGCCCCCAGTCTCAAAGGACTTTCTCCTGAAATATATCAATAGTTCCGTCATATTTTGGAAAATTCCCTAACTATAAGTTGGACAAGTCATCCACATCAGTTTTATATCTGCTGTTAGCTCAGTTAATAGCCATGTATTAAGAAACATGATAAAAGTCATGAAAGTTGTGTCTCCTGCAGCACTGTCTCGTTATGCAGTACAGATACTAAATTGCTTTCTAAACTGTAATTCTAAACAATTCTTTCCAATTTTGTTCATTAAGACTGAACTGCTTTCACATGGAAAGGACATGAGTTACATGTTGGAAGACTACATATAATGTAGTCTGCACGCTATATGCCCTAGTTAGTATAGAATCTGTTTTATTATCTGAATATAGAAATAGCTTTTCATTATCTACAGTGGAGCTATCATGGCATGGTAACCAAGAAATAAATTTATCTTGGTCTATTAGCATTCATCTTTTCTATACAATACAAATCAAAGAGAGTTAACCAAATATGATACTTATATACAGAATATTAAAGACTAATCTAATTCTCAGATATAAATAACCTGACATTTAAAATGAAGGGAGAAAATCCAAACTTGTGCTTACCTATAGGACTGAGCTTCCGTAGTTTTGAATAGAAATATTCAGAGTGCTTGCGTAAGCCTGAATTTTTGTTATGCTTATTACCTGCTGCTCACTTAAATTAGTAAGTATGAATTACCTGCTGACCAAAAATAATTCAATTATTACTAGATGTTTATCCTTTCATATGTTGAGTGGAAGATTATGCTCAGTAATTCTTCTCGTGTTGCCTTACACAACACGAGAGGAAGAAATATGTCTCGTGAATGTTGTATAGTCCAGTCCAACCCACTCTGAACTCTAATCTAAGCCTTGGTCAGTGGATTGTTGTGGTATAAAGACCTGTTGCCAGTAAAAAAGAACGGACGAATGCAGGCAGAATTTAAAGCAGCCGTGTTTTGTTTCTCACCCCATCAGATGGCAGCGTGCGCTTTGCTGATGGACCATGGCCTCTAGCAGGGGTTCAAGGACTTGGCCTCATGTCTTTACATGTGTAGCAGACAAATCTATTGTTCAGCAGTCAGTTTCCTTAGCAGTGAAGTAAATCTATTTTTGATATATAAAGAACAAAATACTTAGCAATATTATGGCTAGTTTTATAATTATCCCAAATAGCAGCAGTTAGATGCCTGTTTCGTGAAGCTTCAAGTCAGGTAGGGTAGATGTCTACCTCTAAATTCTATCCTGTAGTAAATTACACTTGCAGTTCTATATAAGAACAAAAATGAAAGATCATTTTCAAATTTATTTGGTATCTGTTAGGAGACACAACATCAGGGCTGACAGTGTTAGCAACAGTATCTTGATAAATTCCCTGTTCACATAGGTCAGCAAAATGCTGTGGGATTTGCAGCTGTAGGAACATGTACCAGTTCTATGTCCCTTGCATTTTTTCAAAGTATACCTTAAAGATATGGTGAGATATTCTTACATATACGTGCTGGGTTGATAAAACAAATAAGTAGTTATTCTCAGAAGATTTGATTTAACACGTTCTTAAACATCAGAACATGCATCTCTCCTCCATTCTGAATTTTGGGAGCTGGCACTTTACCTAGCACTTTTTGCATTCACTTTCCAGATCACGTGAATGGCCACTGTACAAGTCCAACATCCCAGAGCTGCGGTTCAGGAAAACGACTTTCCAGCGCAGACGTCTCAAAAGCAAACCGCCGGGGGCCTGGGAGGCCCCCCTTCAGAAAAGCCCAGTCTGCAGCCTGCATGGAGATTTCTCTCCCAGTCACCACAGAAGGTGGGTGGCGGCGAATATTTCGCTAGGTACTCCTGAGTTTCTCACCGGGTGTGAAAGCAAATAAGTTTAGCATGATCCTTGTCCGAGTCGTTGCCCTGAACTGCTGTCTTCATCTGAGTGTGTAGAATTAGAACAACCCCTGTGTGTTGGCGTTGTTACTAACAAGCCTGCTCCTGAGCGCTGTGCTGCCTAGGGATGCGGTCTGCTGAACCTCGCCAAACTCTTCCTCCCCACCTGTGTGGGTCGGGTGCTTTGTTCTGGAAAAGCGATTGTTCATAGCAGCTTCTGTACGGTTATTGTGACAGCTAGTATTACTAACGTTTTAAACTCTCGTTGTCTCTACTTACCAAGTCTGAAAAGGAGTTCAGATATTTTTAGAATGTGAGTTCAGGCTTTGCACATGTATATTTATTTATTTATTGGTACCGAAGACTTTATAAAATTCCACAGTCCCTGGCCACCATTTATGGTAAAATTATAGCCCATAATCTAATAAATTTTTTCTTTTATAAGAAGTTTCTTGCTTTAATGCTTGAAAAAAGTCTTCAAATCTTGACCTGCTTGAGTGCAGAGTTTCAAGGAAACTGAGAGATACAAAGTAGACTACTCAAGGCGACACATTGTCTCTAAAACTTAGAATAAACCCATTTTAATTTCAGCAGTGCCAGCTATTTCACTGCAGATCGTTTAAGCAGCAGCATTCAGCTGATGTGTTTTATTTCAGTCTTGATAGTGTTCCCACTCTGCTGTTGGTATCCTTGACCCTTGTCTCCCAGGCTTTCAGCTCCTCTCTGTTCCTGCAATAGGACAATGCATTGTCTGTGCAGAAAAGATTCAGTCTATCAAAAACTGAAAAAGAATAGCATCAAAATAAATGGTGTGGGACTGTAGTGTTGGTTATATTCAGTTTTAGTAATAGGTAAAAATGTAATAATATTTAAACAGAAAGCATAGGGTTTAATATTTTAATAATAAAATTCTTAATTGTTCAAATTAACTCTTTTAAAAATCCGGGTTTTAATTTTATTCAAGTTGCAGAATTATTTCCTGAGGACCTAAGAGATAATGATCTCTATGGCTATTGCCTGGGCTGTAGCATGTACCTGAATCCCCTGTGATGCTGTAAGTGATAGGTGATGGACAATACTACGACCCTAGTCCTTTGTCTTGCAAGGAGCATTTGTATCCTAACCTGCCCACTTGCAAAGGTGTCTGCAACACAGTTCTTTACAGCTGGAACCAGTACTCCCTAATTTTGCTGATTGTTAATTGAGACAGAGCAAGGGAAATTATATCACTCAAAGGGTCTAATTCTGTATTTTTAATGCAAATTAATGCAAATACCTTTGTTACTAGTCACAAATTGCTAGAATCTTTGACATTTTCTTTTTTTCTTTCTGATAACATAAAATAGTGAATTCTTTTTTGGCCTTTCTTCTAATTACTGTGGGTATCACACAGCAGAAATATAGTGTCTACATGTGTGAGACCCTATAAGAAAACATCTTAATTTGGCACAGAGGGTTCCAAGATAATGTTGTTGACTGGAGTGGAGCTGATATCCCAAAGTCTGTTGCAGTGTCCTCTATCAGCTCCTTCCATTTGATTTAAGAACAGCATTTACCTGCATTCATCCATGAGGTAGAGAGCAAAGCATGGTCAGAGGGTCTCTGAGAAATGGCTGCGCTCACTGAAGCGCTACTGTCTTCCAGCAGAGTCATTAGATCTCTGGTAAAAGTGACCTCCCATCGTCAGAGACTATCACAGCAGAACAGATACTGGTGGCAGAGGGATCCTTTGAGTTGTCCCTTTCTGCTTAAGCACAGAAACATTTAGCTTAAACAGCTTTCTATTTTGGGTTACATTATCCAGCTCCCTTTGCACTCGAGCAAATGAGAAGCACCCATGTATCTATTTTTCTGACTTTACTAGACAAGTATTAACCTTCTGCAGAGAAACAGGGTCAAAAACTTGGGAGCAGTGACATTTCAACTGACACTGCTGTTTCTTCATTGACCATCCAACCATCTCTCCTTTAGGAGAATGTTGCAACACGATGGACTCTTCCAAGATTATGTCATAGGCTGAACTGAAGAAATGTTAAATCACATCATGGGCTTTGTGTAACATATGACAAAGTGTAATCCTCAGCAATCAGTTAAAAGAAGTAATCCTGTTTAAATACTAAACCTACTATAAATCTCAGCTTTAACTAGGATTAATTAATGTGCCCTCTGTGAGCATTGTACTAAAGCAGATTTACAGAGCTCTGAGGTGTTTATAAATTCCTGTACATAAGGGCAGTTTTCACCTGCATAATCACCAGGTTTCCTCCTCATTAGTTATTGATGATGATCATAACATAACCCTTTCATCTACCTCTCTTTATGCGCCTACAAATATGGTAAGTACCGTTGTCATATAATAATATCTCTTGGTGGAAAATATATCACTGCCACAGTAGTTTCTATTGCTGTGTGGTTTCCTTCATGCTGTGTAGTACCGAGCTCTTCTGGAATACTTGTATGCAGATACCGCTGCAATATCAGCACTGCTTGTACATAACAGAGCCACAGTACTACCCAATTCTTTTATGCTGCATCTTTTCTTTTTTGCCTCCCGTCCTCCCAGAGTAAGTAGGGTCACTGGCAGGCAGAAGCTACAACCCCCTAAGGTCCTACTGACCCTTGTGTATAAAGTATTTAGTAATACAGTGATATTTTTGATGGAATGATGATGCTTTCTGTTTGGTTTATCATGAAAGATTCTGTTTCTGTTGTTCGTCACTCATTATAGTACCTATCAAGTTTAATATTAAACTATCTCTTTCTAGAGATAGTCATCTAACTTCCTTTCAGGGAGATGGAGTAAATTCAAGTAGTTGACTTAAAAAAAAAAAAAATCCCTATTTAAAAGTATCAGTGGTGTCACTGAATTTGTATTACAGCTCTTAGTAAGGTCAGTGAAATGGCCAGAGCCAGGTAGTCTTTAGACTAATTTGCATTAACATGTAATGTGATGGAGCAATGGTTTGGGTTTGTCCTTGAGTGTGTGGGTTTGTGTACAAATCGCCTTTCAGCAGGTCTATAGATTAAAATAATTTTCTGTTTATTTATATTCTCACATTAAATCAAAGCCAGCTTGTCCAGCTTGTCTAAACTTCTTTTAGATGCCTGTGGTATTAGTCTTTTGACTTCTAGCTCTACTAACTGATCTGTCTGGAATGATTGACATTCTGCCATTCTACGTGCATCCTGATTTTCTAGACATACTGTTTTGGCAAGTGGTTTGATTTATTTCTGAAGGTTTTTACAGTAAATAAAATAGTGGAAGGTGATATAGCCCTTGAAAGGTTCTTAGGCTGCGGGTAAAGAGGAGAGTGAGGGAGAAGGAAGATGAGAAGCTAAAAGGTTTGAGAAAGAATATATAAGCATTCTCTCCAAAATATGGAACTGCCTTTGATCAAAACCTTCTGGTTAGGCTGCTGTTATAATAATAAAACTAAAAAATACTCTCTGTGCTAAGAATTTATTGCCTACTTAGGAGTATATGCTGCAATAAACAATAAGTGTGTTCTCAAGAAATTATTTTTTTTCTGTATATGAGAATTCATGTGGTGAATTTGTGTCCTCGCTCGAGAGGCAGTGTTTCAGGTTAGTATTTGGTAGGATTTTATTATTCTACCTGAGTAGAATTTTTATTAGAGATTGCTATCTCAGTAGTGTTAAGCACTTTTTATACATTAAAAAAAAAAAAAAGCCTTTGTGTGTGGGTAGATGGTTCTTACCTTTTCTTCAGCCTGTTTCTGAGGCACTGATAACACTTGGAGATTTTTTAATAATGCTTCCAGTTCCTGCTCTTTACCTCTTCAATTCATTTGATTAAAAAGATTATACATTTTAGTGACTAATCATAAAATATCTATTGGAATAATAGATCAGTCTTCCCCTCTCACACTGTATTTCAAAATCTACTTATTTAAATCTGATCTTTCGGTACAATAGGAACTGTATTTCCAGCATTTTCATCAAGTGTATTTTCAAGAAACTTTCACACAATGAATTCTTCTGACTTCATTCCTTTTAGCTGATTGTCAAGATTTTGCTGACTCTTCCCTCTTTGTATGTGCAGAAGGATTCCTGATATAGAAAAGCATTTTTGAAGAACGTCTTTGCAATGATGAATCATAGGAAGAAAATGGGGGGGGGGGGATAGGGGGGGGGGATGTGTGTTTTGTTTCTGTTGGTCAAAATATTGCAAACTGTTCAGTTTCATGAAGTGTTGATATTTCCTCCACAGCCATAGAAGAATAATTCAAAAGCCAAGTAACAGTAGCAGAGGAGTGGTGTCAGTGCTTGCATGGTTACTCTTACTGCTTAATCCTATGTCTTTCCCAGTATCCTCACCTAACTCGGAAAAACTTGAAAAGCTCTAAAGCTTTTTAAACTCAAGTAAATTTTATTTCAAGCTAAAGATTTATGCTAGTTCAGTTTCAAAGCCTTGTAAATTTTTTTCTCAAAAAAAAAAAACCCCTAGTATGGAGATCGAATAGCTTCTTATGGTTGTATTTTTGTCAACACTTAGCCAGACATTTAATACAGCACTTCTCAAATACCGAGTATGCTCTTTAAAATGTTAGTTATTGTCCTGTAATATCTTCTGGTTTCATAGATGTCATGTTCTCACAGTTACACTAATAAATTCTGTAGTTGCTCAATATTCTGTATCTAATTTTAGCAAGAAATTAGAATTTTGCATGTTCTTAATAGCATATTATTGATTCAAAACAATCTTGTTTTCACACACTTTTAAGTAAGCTGTTTCTTCCTTGGAATAACGCAAGAATTTATTTACATTATAAACAAAACCACATGTATAGGGAATTCCATTGTTGAACTTCTAAACTACTTCTAGTCCTTTTTGACCAGAAGTTTATGAGATTTTAGGAGTTACTGATTACATTTGCTGATGAGGCTTTCTTGCACAGGGTATAAACTATATTTTTTATAATCAAGTTAACATTGTACTTTTAAACATCAACATGAATAAAAAAATATACATGAGTGCAAATTGTTATTACACAAGAAAATCCTTACAGAGATTCTGTCCCATGTAGAAAGGGAATGTGTTTTGTCTCCAAGCTTAGTGGATTTCCTTACAGGCTGTAGCCATTTGCACCGATCATATTTTTGTCTGTTCCAGCTCTGGGCTCTGACTGGCCCCTATTTTGTCTGCAGGTGTTCCCACAGACACATTGAAATAGGGCTTATATTAACCTTTTGTTTAGCTTTGGTGAAAGTGTGTAGCCCTGCCTGGCTTGCCTTCTATCCTATTGCACAGACCCAAAACAGTCCGTCTTGGTCTAAGAGCTAATACTTTATAGTTCTTAAAGCCATTGAAGCCCCCATTCCATCTAGAACAGCAGAGATACCAGCCTGATCAAGAATTTCGGTGTAGATGAACAGGCCCAAAACATCTGCTCTTTTTGTGCATAGGAAAACAAGATCTGTATTTTGATCAATTTTTTAAATTGTGATTTTAGATTAAAGAACACAGTGAATTAAAGAAAACAGTGATGTTGAAGAATAAAAATAAAAATTGTTGTGGGAGGCAACTCAGTGTGGTTATAGTTGTACAGCTGGTGGGTATATGGATGTGTGCGCAGATACATATACTGGCACACAGTCCTCTTTGCTTTAGTAAATTATATCTAATTCTGAGAAGTCTCAGATTTAATACTTCTTGGTTATTGCTTTTCTCAAGCATTCTGCTTTTTTTAAGTCACTTTGCATTCTCCAACAGGTTCTCTCTGCCATGACTTTCTAGTTGCCATAAAGAACTTGTGCTGGGAGACTCCACCAGTTTTTCCTCTTTGCCCGCATTCAGACAGAAATTGGTGCATTCTATACATATATGTCCATGTGTGGTTATATCATATGTCTTAGGAAGAAAGTAAAGGCAGAGTGGAGTTTTTCCTTTGAAATGTTGTGTTTGGAAATCTGCTTTCTGCCACCAGCAGTGATAGAAAATGTCTTTCTTTTTTTTAGTATTTTTAGTTCACATTATGTAGTTCTTAACTAGTCCAGCTTAATCACCCTAGACTAGAAAGGCCATTTACATCTTAGTGCTACAAACTTGCCTCCGAACAAGGAATCCTAACAAGGATTTGCTGTGCATTGTAATTTTCTAGAAATGCTCTTAGCATTTGAATTTGCTTTAGCTTTTCTTTGAAATAATTCTGTTTCAGCATTTACCTTATCTTTTGGATTAACTCTTTTGATTAGATGCAGTTAAAATTTGATATAGAGCACTTGAATTGAAATGTCACTGTGAGCTGGCAAAACGAACCACTTAGGAATATTTAGTCATTATCTTTAATAACCTTATCAAAAATTCTATGGCAAGTACAATACAGTTTCCATTTAAATAGATCCAGCATACTTTTATACTTGAAGTTTTTCTTCTGCATCTGCATATAGAATGACTAAAACTGTTTGGGGGATAAATTGTTTTGTCCCTTGCGTGATTTTGTCCAATTTGTTTTGGAAAATGGTAGTATTTGGTATGTACTAGATACTTTAAACTTCTTTTACTATTCAGAAGTATTTGAGAGGATCACCATAAGAAGCTTTGTAGGCAGCCTCGCAGAGGCTTCTGGATTTTTTTTCCTGCTGGATTTTGGGTTAGGTTTTGGGGTTCTAGGGTTCTGAGTTTTTTGAGATTTTTGGTTTGGTTTTTAGATTCAGTGACTCTTGCAATCATTTTCTGTGTCTGCATGTCGGCCTATTACTTTGGTCTGTTGTTTCTGTAATAAGGTTTCCAAAGTCTGAAGACTGATCTGTACCTTAATCTGTATTAGCCTGTAAATACATGTGTGAAGCCATAACGAAGGGCTGACATTTGCTCTTGCAGGTCCAGTAGGCTCTAGTCAGGTTTTTGGCAATAATGATGCTGGTTATCGTATAAAAAGTTCGCAGCCTGAGGAACCAGGCTCAGCTGAGGTCTTGCTGTGTATTGCAGTATTTGCTACGTAACTTCTATACAATTTATATCAGTTTTCCTCTTGTCAGTTATGGTTATGCTGTTGTGCTGTCTGCAGCAGTGCTGTACGCATAGCACATTGGATCTTTTTGGGCTGGATGAGTGAATGTGACAAGTAGGTTTCCTTACTGGGTGGGGGGGTGGGGGAAGAGGCAGGGTTCTGTTTTTATCATTGGTTCCTTTTTTCTTGAGTCTATTGAGTCTGAAGCCCATGTGTGGATGTGAACTAAGTGATGATGGCCTAGAAAACAGACACTGCAGTTTTCAAAGGTTCCTAGGCCTTCAAGGAAAGAGAGGAACAACTGGATTGTTTGATCTCAAAAAACCATTTGAATGCATGCTAGGGTAGTGCAGAGAGGAAGGGAATAACCTGCTGTCCATGTCTGCTGAGAAAAGGACAGGATGTAATGGACATAAATTACTAAGGCAGAAGCAGAGCGTGAGGGAGACAGTAGTGGATTCATTTTGATCACAAGGGTAGTTAACTGCAGAAGTGGATTCTCTGAGGAGGTTATTGCATCTCTGTCAGGTTTTCAGAACAGCTCGTACTCTCCGCTGCGTTCCCTTTGCCATACCTCTCCATACTGCAGAGTGCATGATTTCTGGTAAGCTTCCTTGCCCGAGCAGACAGCCAAACCGACACTTACCTGATCCACTGGGCATGTTACAGCAGCCATGGGACCACACTTCACGAGGCCCCTAAGTGCTGTGGCTTTTCACAGCTAGGCTTTCATAGCAGATGGAAAAGCCCTTGGCTTGAAATTTTTTAATTTATTTCTCAGTGAGGGGTTTATGGTGACGGTTCTGCTTGTCATGCATTTCAATTCTGTTAGCATTTGAACTTACATCATTGCAACTAGTAACAGTAAGAACAGTATAATAGGAAATAATTTTGAGACACTGTGGTAAGCCACAGTCTCCACTAACTGCTCAGTTTGTCATCACACTTCTTGTCTCTGCAGAGAAGCAGATAAAAATGTTGCATAGAGGACCTGTTCTATATCTAGAAAGTCTGTTTCTTACTGCAGAAAGCTTTATTCAAATAAAAAAGAAGGTATTAGGAAGTTGAAATTATTTTTCCTGTATTTAGAAAAATCACAGCACTTCTGGTCTAACGCGCACTGCAAACTCAAAAGATTTCTGAACAGCAAATTCTGTATGGCTGTACTAAAATATTTGGTGCCAAAAAAGCAAGTGTTCCAAGGAAGGATATGCCAGAATTTTCTGTAAGGTTTTCATATCTGTTTCAAAGTATTCAGTTTCAACACTGAACTATGAGATCCACAGATTATTCTTGGAGGAATATAATTGTTTCCAGAGTGATTTGTCTGCAGTGTTAAGTTCTTTTTCAGATATGGTGGAGATGAGGGTGTGTTCTTGTCTTCTACTGTAGATAAAATAAAATAAAAATCTTCTCTTTGCCTATTTCCTCTTTGAAAGGAGGCGTAGAGAGATTTTAAAGGTAAGCGAGGGGCAAAACCCAGTCTGCCTGTGATACAGACACATCAAAAATAATGGCAACTGGTCCTAGGAGTAAAGGGACAATTCAGCCCACCTACTTCAATCCATCCCTTTTGCATGCAGTATGAGAGAGTGCTTCTGAGAGTGGATATCCTAACCAAATAAATGGGACATGCCACGTGTCCAGGAAGTCTGGTAGAGGACATAGAAGTACGTTACGGCAAGAGGGAGACCAGTTTCTAGACCATAGCAATGGTGTTCAAGTCCACAAGAACACATTCATATTTTATATTAGGTCCGCAGTAAGTAAAAAATAGGACAAGAAGAGCCAGAAACCTTGGGCTCAGCTTCTCAGCTGAGCATCAGAGCCATCAGGGGCTCAGCTTCCAGGAGAGACAGGAAGACTGCTGTTCCTCATTATACCTTGTGGCCACACGCGTGGAAGGCGTGGATGGATGGAGTTGATCCTCTTAGACTGATTTGTGTCTGCAGCTTACAGCCTCCAGCTTTCTGATGAGTGCTACAATCACTAGACTGCAAAAAAGCCAGTGGAGCTGTTGTCATTTAGATGAATCATAATCTTTATTGGACTTAACTACTGGTTTCCCTCAGAGGTTTAAGTGTGTGTCTGCTTAAATCTCCACATAACAGAGCTTGTTGTCCCGAAGTCCCATAGAGACCTATGTCTCTGGAAAAAGCAATGGGGGGAGGTTGTCTAAAGACTGAGATACTTTATGAAAGAGCATATCGAAAGGCCTGGGAGGAAATGGAGAAGAGCCTTGCATGGATGTGTGTGAGCTGCTAGTGCCTAAATTCCAACTCTGTTGGGCTACATAGAGTTCATTTTTGTTTTTTACTTGGACTACGTTTTCTGTCAGGTTCTACTAGGATGTTAGGTTCCACTTGTTTTCTTACAGGAATCTGGAAATTTTCCTTGTTTTTAAAACAACCGACTAAAGTTCTTACATTCACTGAATGTCTAGTCAGTTTTAGTTTAAATGAAGATTTGGTTCCAAGTTAAGCTAATTTCACACTGTACTCTAGGCATATTGAATTTGGACAGTGTTTTGCACTGCATACTCAACTTTAGCATTTTTTTGCTTGCTAGCAATTGCTTCAGATTAACAGAAACTGTTTTTCTATAGCTGAAATAATTTTTGTAACATTTCTGGAAGTGGAACACACCATTGGGTGGTTCCTGGTACCTCTGAGGCAGAATGGAATAGGTGATGGGCTGTTATGTATAAAGAGCTAGGGAAGAGTACAGGAATATTCTGAGATTATTCAAGTTATGTGATAACAGCTGTTCCAAAGGGTTTGGGTTTTTTTAAGTCCTTTAAAGTGCTTTCACTTGCTTTATTACAGCATTAACTATTTTGGCTTTGTTATTGAATGAACCCAAGGTTTTTCTTCTATAATGCCTTTTCTCTTCTCCTTATTCTTGGGTACTTCCATATATGAAAGTTATACAACATACCATTCTTTCCCAAGCCTTCAATGTTATGAAGGACGCTTCGCCAGAATGGATATTTTAGTTTGGGATTTAAGTTCTAGAGAATTGTGATGCCTTTAATTAAAAACCATATGCCCAAACTTATAGCCTATATCCAAATTGAGCTTTAAGCGATCTGAATGTGAAGACAGTTTGCTTGTGTAAGTAAAGGGAAGTGATTCATACAATTGAATATGGCAGTTTGATAGAGTACTTACCGTAAAGATGTCTTGTATTTTTGTCTTTCTATAAGAACGCTTATTTCTACATCATTATCAATATGAAGAATAGTTCTGCCCTAACAGTTACTTCTGTTTTTAAAAACGTTCTGAGCTAAAACCTAAGCCTGAACTTTCCCATATTCTGGAAATATCAAAATAAAGATCCAAGTCTGGTGACTTGAATCTGTTTTCTCTCTCAGGCCTTTATTTGCCATCGTTTACGTGAGTCTTGTGTCAGAATAATTCCATGAAGCCATTCAGGTTACACTGCTATAACTGCAGCAACTTCACGGCAAAACAGTTCAGAACTTTTTCCCAGGAGGCTGAAGCATCCCAGAGGTGTGAGCTCTGTGTCAGCGCAGACGTAGCCACCCTGGTTTGAATGCTCTGCAAGCAACATATTCACAGGCTTTTCAACGTAGGGGAAATGCTGAAAATGTTTCCAGTTTAGGGAAACTTACTTGAGTAGATCCTGTAGAAAATCATTCGCAGCAAAATTCCAGATTTTTATCATGTTGTTTCTGCTTACACACTTCCGCTGCTTTCTAGTGAATTGCTTTATGTGGAATGCAGCTTTAGAGTGGTGCTATTACAATGTGTTTGAAGATGTTTTTAGCCAAGCAAACGTGCAGTGTTCTTAAATGTGTGACAACCTTGCAGCATTACTTCCTGCCCCTTTCTCCTCTGTGTTGCTGAAGCATTGCCGTCAGTAATACGGTCTGTCTCTGTGTCTCTATGATGTTACTGTGTGCAGATTCATGTGTGAAGTGTAATTCCTTTACTGTACGTTTACATCAGCATTCAGAGCTCTGCATGCTTTCCTAACTATATAATTTTTAAAAGTGACAGATTTATCTTAAAATTTTAAGACTGTGATGTTCCTTAAACTGCAAAATGTTTTAATAGTTTCGCTAGCTGCTGTTAGGTCTGATATTTGGGATTACAAGCTTTAGAAATCTCCAAGTGAGGAGAATATAAACTGTTTAACTTTGTTTCCAGAATGTAGCAATTTCCAAATCAAAAAAAGGTTAATTTCTGTGTATGTTTTATAAGTAGACCGATCGCTTGGTATGTTAAAACTGGGGAAGGACCTATAAATAGCATCCAAGACACTGGCAGTCCATTGCAAAACTCTCCAGTGATGAATGTAAACATTTGCAGTGAAAATGTTGATCTTTGTCACTGGTAGTTTTCTTTCATTCCTCATAACAAGTGATACATTTGCTTTAATGATTGCTAACTTCAAGAAGAAAACTACTTTATGCTTCCGCGTTAGTGCTAAATCCATTATTTTATAATAATCGCAATGACGATTCTTGGAAGAGATGTGAGGATGTGTTCCCCTTGCAAAGCCTTTGCTGCAGTCAGGAACAGAGATGTCAGAACATTCCCCTGAAGATGCACAAGCCAGTGGTGTAAAGATTTTCATTAGTGTCCTCCCTCCTTTTTTTTTTTTTTTTTTATTCCATAGGGAAGTAAAGGAATTCCAGTTTTATTTCCAAAGAACAAAAGAATGTTAAGAAAATCTCTGCAAGTGCTCTGTAAAGATGGCAGTTGAAATACATGGATTCGTTTACTCAAATTATCTTTTTAAATTCTCAGAATTCCCCCTGCACCCTAAATTAAATCTTCTCCTAGATGCCAGTGCACTGCAGCGGGACAGCTCTGTCGTGCAGGAAAAGAACTAGGACAATTAACTGCTCAGGGCTGCTTTCGTATAAATGTCATGATGACAGTTGGCTCAATTGTTCTTGTCCTTTTGCAATGCATGCGATTTTGTGGCAGTAGGTTACATTTCCAGACGGGCAATGCTTCAGCAATTACATGGAATCAGTACATTCTCACACGACGAGCGTCACTATACTGCTCACACATGGATGAACAAAGGTAAGACTCAAAAGCACTGGCTTCGTTTTTATCCTAGCATGTGAGTTGAAGTGTCCTGTGTGTTTCTGTTCAGTGAGGTGGGTCGCAAGTTAGAGGTTTTGCAGTTGCTTTTAAATCACAAGCCTTCTACTTGTATGCCTGCTGCTCATAGCTGGAGTTTAACAATCAGAAGCTGGCTCCTGAGTGTCCATCTGCATCGCACTAACCCAAACCATGCATAGGACGGAGGGCTGAATGAAAACATTTTGAAGAAAGCAGGACTGCTGTTAGGAGAGAAGTGGTGTTTATATTGCGTGGCCTTAACCCATGGAATGCAGGATTTTGAAATGCACTGAATGCAGGTAATAATGCTTTTGCTCAGAGCTGCTCGTAGTCTGAATAGCAGCATCTCCCAAATGAGAGTCACTTGTTAGCTCTCAGGGGACACTGGACCCCTCTGATGGTGCTCTCGGCTCCTCTGCTGCTGGCTGCAGGAACAGCCTAGAGACATAGCTGGAAAAAAAGAAGAGCCAAGAAATCCAGATCTGCAAGGTAAAGAGGGAAAAGGACATGGTCTCCTGAGAAAAAGATGGCTGGGTGGGAGCAGGGGGATCATGGGAGCTGGATACGTGCCTCAGAGAAAAGGGAATGCTGGACTCCCACAAAGTAGGAGGCAATTTAGAGGCAGGAGCACACTTGTGAGAAACTCATATAGCAGGATGTTCTGCAGAGGAGGAGAGGGAAAGAGAGCTGAGGAGCAGGAAAATACCTGCCTTTCACATATGAACATCCTGCGCCCTTACTGAAGCTAAAGGAGTCCAAATAAACTTTGTTTGACCCTAGGTTACAGGGAGTACCCCAAAGGGGTTCTGGTTCTTTCATGCAGAAAGATGTGGCAGCTGACATTCCTGCTACGCTTGTCATGCAGTGCAAGGAAAGGAAAATGAAAACCCAGACTAGGGGGCCTGGATTAAGGATTACTACCGATTGGCAGTGTTCATACAGGACAACTTCCAGAAGATGGGACATTATTTTAAAACATAGCAATCATGCTAGGAAAGGATATGGCAAGTTTTTAAAATTTCCCAGAGAAAGTGCTTTTATGTTTCTCTAGGATACAATAGAGTGGTTTCTAAATAGAGAATTTGGGGTATAATCTCTTTGAGAAAAGGGTCACAGGAGTAGGCCTAAGCTAAATCTTACCTTGAATTCGAGGAAGAAGAGAGATTTCTGCCTTGCTTTAGAGCTAGCCAATAAAGTCACATAGTGACTGCAGTCTTTCATAGGTTTTGGTTTGCTGTTCAGATCTGTTTAATGGCATCAAATTTTGACATGTGTCGTGCTCGTTTTTAGAGTTTTAGGTTGAGTAGTGTATTTAATAGAAAATGGCACAGCATGTTCCCAAAAGTCTCCCAAAGATTTTTATCTGTTAGTGTCAGTTCTTCAAAGATGTATTAGTTAACAGTACTGCACAGGAGTGAGGAACATTTCTTGTTAATTTAGGGAGGGAGAAAGCTTGATGACACATGCAAATGGCACATTATATATTTTAAGTTCCGTGTATGTCGCCTACACTAACTGCATTTGTCCTTTCAACATCTTTTTCAGTTTGAGCACCACCATAGTTGATTTTTATGTGACTGTGGTATTAATACACCTGTTAAAGAGAAAATGAATTACATAATAACATATTCTAAAAATCAGGCACCCTGGGGGGAGATATATATATATATATATATGGAGTCATCATATATATCCATATATATATATGGATCATCAGGAGTCCTGATGATCTCTGCCTTGAAATTGCTGTCTTCGCCTCCTTTACCTGGCATCTGTCACTGTGCTTAGGAAGGAGCTGGGACAACCAGTCCACTGCAGAAGTACAAAGTGCTTGGGGTTATAGGAGACACTAATTCCCAAGGTATTAGAAGCTGTGTTTGCACATGAATAAACAATCCCAGTTTTATGCAGATACATTTAGCAGTACTGAGCCAGAACTGGAGACCTACAACAGTGCCTACATGAAGAAGGTGAAACGGGATGAGGGCAGCGCTTGGAAGTTCAAGTAGATGTAATTTTCTCTTCCATGAGAGTGGGACTGAAGTGCTAGGGATGGCTGTCCTGTAAAGCTCCAGTTTGACAAGTTACAGATGCCCTCGAAGAACAGAAGCTGGAACAAGTGTAAAAGAGCAGGAGGAGAATCCTCCCCCATCCCTGTGTGCCAGCTCATAAGATGGCAGATGTAGTAACGCTTGCTCTGGTTCCAGTAGTGCTTTGCCATTGTTCTTTCCAGTCTTTCCTAGGTAGTTACTGTGAAGAGGATAATTTCAGCAGTTCACACGGAGTCATCTGGGCAGGGGAACGCAATGCTGCAATGGGTTGTCTGAGGAAGAGATTCAACAGCTAAACTGCTGCTTCTGGTGGAGAGCAGGAGCCATATACACAGTATGAGGCTTAGCTCAGTTTCAAGTTGGAGTACGTGAGAAAGTCCTTTTCTAATTTTATTCTTCAACCAGGGCAGAAAGTATTCCTCTTTTTAGACATATCTACTGGCTCTGAAGAGACAGCACTCTCTTCTGAGCTATGAGAAGTATCATTTCATACCAGACACAGATCCGTTTCATAATGATAGGTTCCAAAGTGAGCCTTTTATCTCAGGTCCAATAGCTTCAACTATTTCTCCATCTCTGGAACCCCCTGGTCCTCTTGTTGTCGTTGTTGCAGAAGAGCGTGTTAGGTTTCCCGTGATCTAGCTGTATCTTTGACTCCAGGTTGGTAGACAGCAGCACTGGCACAAATTGTTTTGCAAAGACTGTGCTAGCAGCCAGCCCTACTCCCTTCTTCCCTCTGCATCCTTTTACTCTTCATTAACTTTTTAGCTTCAGTGTGTTGCCGCCAGTGGTTCCTGCGATGGCCAGAAGCTCCCTCGCACAGCTCTGCCCATCCTGCCAGGCACGAGGCAAAGCAGAGCGGAGATCCTTAGCCCTACACAGTCAGACCCTGCTCGTTCTTGGTTCTCTCCGAAAAGCTCAGAGCGTCTCCATATTTGCAGTGAGGCCAGTACGGCTCTGTCTGCAGCTGGCTCTCGACGTTGCCTGCTGAAGTTTAGGTGGAAGATGAACGGTGATGGCTCACTATGCAGTTGTGGCCAAGGGCACAGAGCAGGTTTCTCACTTCGCTCCCTGGAAAGCCAGAGTTGATTGTACCCTGAGACATTTAGGATGCTGGGATCAGTTTAGCAATGAGTGTCTTTTCCCCAGAGAGCGGTTATTAATAGCTTGACAATAAACGATGGCTGTGAACACAGTGCTAGAACGTCCTAGCAATGGAAACGAGAGCAGAGCAAAGGACACGTGCTCTGAAGTTGGTAATGGCGTCTCCCTTCATGTCCTGCAGCAATGAGATACATGGATTAATTTAAAATGCATTGGTAACATATGGGTCTAAAATTATTTCATGCTATTTAGAACAAGTCCTTTGAGCTAAGGCTGTTGTAAATTCTAATTAGTCTATGCTAATCTCCATAATAAGCAGCTATTTCTAATGCAGATCTAACTGATGAGGTCTGACAGCATTTTCCACACTTATTTATACACTGGCAGCAAGCTGGTATCGTGCTAATATCAGAATGTTTGCTCAGGTTACGAAAACGCTGTATTTTCTGTACTCTACAGGGAGTTTGTATTTGCTGCAGGCTTGTGCCTGTTCTAGGATTGCCAACTTATGCCTGTTTGCTTGTATTTATTTATGCAGAAAATAGGGAAAACTCCTTCAGCCGTTCCCGAAGCTCCAGTGTGTCCAGTATCGACAGGGACTCAAAGGAGGCAATTACTGCTTTGTACTTCATGGAGTCCTTTGCCCGAAAGAATGACTCTGCTGTCTCCCCCTGTCTCTGGGTTGGAACGGGCCTCGGTATGGTCTTAATCCTCTCCCTTAATCTGCCTGCTAGTGACGATTTGCGGCAGTCAGAGCCAGTCATGGTGTCGCCAAGTGGTAAGAGTGCAGCTCTTTTCCTTTTTATTATCTGTCTTGGTACAACAGTGGGAATAACTGCGTGATTTTGTATGGCCTTTTGGGCAGAAATTTCTCAAGATGTGTATCAAGCAATGGTCACTCACAACATAGAGGACACATGAGTCAATGAAGATGCTTGTGGGAGACTCGCAGCTTTGTGAACTGAGTCACTTTGACTGTATTAGTTCTGAAGATTACGTTGTGTCATGGGCAAAGTTACCTGTTTATTGTATTGTAAATTAGCAGAGTTCCTTCGTATTGTGAAATTACAGCCCCGTGTACAGCTCCGATGCAGTCCTAGCTGGGATGCAGTGAACAGTTTGGCTGTCTTACTGTCAGAAAGCTGCAGAGAAGCAGAAGGGAGTTCAGGAAAGGAAACAGAAATGTTGGCAGGTCGATGTACCAGGAGAGATCCTTGGCTGAGTGAGTGACAGATGGTGTAGCAGAGAGAACAGAGGGCTGGGAGAGGTCAGGTCTGAGGAGAGGCAGTATGCACTTAGTATGTTTAAAGTAAAACAACGACAAACAATCAGAGGATGCACAGGAATAGAGGTTTCCCACCCCCAGTTTGTTTAGAAAAACAATGGTTGGAAGGTCACCAGACTGAGGAAAGCAATTCTATTGCTGGGGAATAAATATCCTACTAGTATAATATAAACAAACAAACTGTCTTTATGGTATTCAGTACCATGTATTATATAGATTATTTGATACAGGCTGCCTGAGACCTTTCCAGTACTGGCAGGCTGTTTGTTCACCTTCTTGCGTGGTCAGGAAGAACTGAGCAAGGAAGACTTGTCGCTTTGGCTAGATTAATCTGTTTGCTCTGTTTACAAAAGCTGAATGTCAGCCGTGCTGCACGCGCTGGCAGTACTGACAACCAGTTTAACTGTGGTGCCAGTGCCAGTGAGAGGAAATTACATTTTGCAGGCACAGTTCTGACACTGAAAGGAGCCGTGCTGACCTTCGCGTGCTTGGACTGCATGGGGACGTTGACACATCCACCGTATGAAGTATGGAGGGACCCCCACAGTGCTGATGACGGTGAAAAAACAAGAAAAAGGAAACTTGTCATGCATTCCCCTTCCTCCTCCCAGGATATGGGTGATCATCAATTTGCAGTCATTTGTTCAGAAAAACAAGCCAAAGTCTTCTCATTGCCTTCCCAAACATGTCTTTATGTCCACAACATCACCGAAACGTCCTTTTTATTGCGAGCAGATGTGGTCACCCTCTGTAACAGCGTCTGTCTGGCGTGCTTTTGTGCCAATGGGCACATCATGACACTGAGGTACTTATCTCACTAATCTTGTGGCAAAACTAAGCTAAGAGGTGGCACGGTGCCGTCACGTTCCCCTTGTGTTTGCTCCGGAGTGCCTGATGCTCTGCCTTAACTCCCTGGTGGCTACGTTTAATGCCCTGCCTTACCCGCTGCCATACCCGTTCCTTGGCCTGTCGCCGCAGGGGGAGTTAAGGCAGCTGCACAGCAAGGCAAACGCCTTTATTTCCTAGTAATCCCCCACCCATGACAATTGACGGCTCTTGATTTTTAACTACTGTAAAAGAAAACCCTGATAATTCTGCTCATTTATGGTGAGTCAGGTATAGAGGAGTATAGAAAAAGTCAGGCATAGAAAGGATATTTATTGTTTATCCCAGGTGAAGTAACAAGTCCCACTCTTGCCATTTCGGAAGATTTTTCCGCTCAGAGCACCTGGTTTCCCTTCCTTGTTGTCTCCGCCATTGAGCTGACTGTGCCCTCGGCTTGCCGCACCCCCTTTCCCCAGCCAGGCCATTTACATTTTGGAAAGAGCCATCCAAAACGCTGAACCAGGAGAAGCTGGAGGACAGCGAAGGCGATGCTGGAGCCTCTGCCTGCAGGGTGCCAGAAGTGCCCTGCCGTGTGCCTTCCCGCAGAAGCCCGCGCGGTGACCGCGGGCAGGCCTTGCCCTGCAAACTGCCCAGACGTGTGGCACAAGCACCGCGTTCACATCCCAGATCCAGAGGGTAGCAGAAGCCGAAGGGTCACTGAGGCAAGGAGGCTGCAACTTCTCCATGCAAGGAAACAAAAGTAGAAAGGCAGCGTGTTTATGGCAAAAGTTTTCAGCTTAGAGCTGCACTTTTAACTATTCCAGTTATGAAAAAGTATAAATTTACATGTGGGTTTAAAATGCAGGCACAGAGGAGGGGTACCACCTGGTGACTAACCTAGGGATCTGCTTCTCTTCAGCTTGCCCAGCCTTCGCCCGCTGCTGGACATCAACTATTTGCCGGTGACGGACATGAGGATAGCGCGGACCTTTTGTTTCACTAACGAAGGGCAAGCTTTGTACCTCAGCTCTCCCACAGAGATCCAGCGCCTGACGTACAGCCAGGAGATGTGTGACAACCTGCAGGTAGGGCTCCAACCCTCCCTTTGTTGCCTTTGTGTTTGTGTGGGAGGGCCGGTGGCCCGACCCCTCGGATGTAAATTGCCAGGTGTTTACTGCAGGATTGCTCAAAATTGCCATAGCAGTCCACGGTTTCTATTCAAAACACCATGTTTTAAATGGTTAAATAAGTAACACTGCCATTACCAGAGATGGCAAGTTGTTGACAAATAGCAAACATAAATGGGGCGGGGGGGAAAGTATTTTAGTGTTTAGTAGTTTTTAGTATTTGAAGGGCAGGCCGTGCCGCGGGAGGAGGACAGACGCGTTCCTCTCCGCTTGCCCTGGCTGAGTGAGGCCGAAGCAGCAGAGAGAGGCCAGCAGCCCCGTCGCTGTTTGGACTTGTTCGTGCCGCGGTCACCGGGCTCCTCTGCCCAAACGGCCGGCCCGAGCCCACAGCCCGCCCGCGAGTCATGGCAGTCCCTGCTGGCTCTGCAGAGAGGCAGATTTGTGCCTCTTCACAGCCCGCTTCCCTCAAAGTCCCACCCTACGAAACACCAACTGTTAAAAACGACTGAAGGGAAAGAAGGGGAAGCTGCAAACGGAGAGCTGCTACAGCAGTTGGTACCAGCATGTGGCCAACCACACAGCAACCGCCTCCGTGAAAATATGAATTCCTACCCATATTTTTATCATTTTTTTTATTTTAACACTAAAAATATCTTCATACCTGCAGCTTTCAGTAGATAGGTGGGAGCATGAGACAAACCAGCGCGGTTAGTATCAGAAAATACGCTCTGTTTTAATATACTTTTTCATTATTTAACATTGTTTTTACTCCAATAATTGGTGCTCCCCTTCTTCCAGATGAGGAAAGCGTCTCCTATTGTACATTAAAAGACAATAGCTACAGAAACAGTCTAATTAATATAATTTATTTTGAGCAAAAGGTCTTTACAATGTTAGATTTGGGTTCAGGGTTTTTTTACAGTGAAAATGCAAATTAAAATGTCATTTACTGAAGAGGAGGAATTGTGAGAGGTTACAGGGAGAAACATGAGCAATAAAAGGGGAAAAAAAGAGGGGGAATAAGTTCTAGGTTATATAATTAGCAGTGAACTAGGATAGAAATATAAACGAAATGGTGCTGCCAGCACTCATTATGCCCTAGGGAATAACATGTGCTGAGCTGCTCAACTCACATCACAGCACTGTCTGTCTCAAGTCTGGAAATCACTGCGAGGAGTGAGCTTTGCACACAAGCTTTTGCGCATCCGAGATTATTTTGCAGGGGACCAATTTTAAAATGATCAAAAGGTTCGATCAATGGGTCTTAGAAGATGGACCTACAGTGAGAGGCTGTTAGAAGCCAGATTATTTTCTTCTTTTTTCTTTTTTTTGATCAACCTTAATAGCATCACACGACATCGAACCAAAGGGAACTGCAGCCCTTGTTCCTCCGTACTGCCGGACTGTGGCTGCTTTATCTTGGCTTGTGTGCGGAGAGTAGAAGGCTTGCGCGGTCATTATACACGTACAAAAAGCAGATGACCCAGTATCACCTGCCACCTGGGAAAACAAGCCAGGCTGCATGACAGCCTCCCCTTAGGCTCGAAGAGCCGCAGTAGTTTTTGCCCCCAGCGCAGGTGCCTGTGCGGAGGAGCGGTACCTGTGAGGCACAGCGCTGTGCCCGCACGCCGCCTCCCGGGAGCCCCGTGCTCCATGCAGCACAACAGCCGCCTCGGCCTGCTGCGGCTCGGATGCAGCATCCATTCCCGTTGCACACCTAGGACCGCTGCAAATACAGCCGAGCCTGAGATTCCTTTGGGTCAGCTGCTCCGAGATCTGGCACCATGAGGGTGCCTTCAGATGTGCTTATTTAGTGTTACTGATGGCACTGCCAAACTGCAGAGTGACGGGGCCGGGGGGAGGTTGTATGGAAGGGGGTGGAGACAACACAAAAACCAACCAAAAAACAAACCACCTCTGAACTGCTAGCAAGCACTGAAGTGTGGTACGCGACAGAGAGGAAAGAGAGTGCCTGGCCTGCTCGCCTGGATGGCCACTAAAGCAAAACACAAAATTCACAACAAATCATTTATTCAATTATCACGTCACCTCTGCTGTTTCAAAGCAAAAGGCAATTTTACCACTGATATTTTCACTCTGTATTGCTTATAAATTTTTTTCTCTGTGGTAATGAACGTAAGACAGGGAAGTGAGAAACCGAGTCCCTTCGAAAGCATGAGTGAATCGAATTAGCCCCAATATTTGCCTGTCATGAAACACTAATGTTAAGTACTCAATACTGTTCACACAACAGACTCTTTTAGAACTAGTTGATTAGATCCAGTGCATGTGGTTCATTAACGCAAATAAAGCAAACACCTAGAACTGCTTTCACCTCGCTAATTTTTCCTGTGGACTTTTGTCTGACTTTGCCTAGGACATGCTTGGGGATTTGTTTACTCCTGTGGAAACACCAGAAGCCCAAAACAGAGGCTTTCTCAAAGGCCTTTTTGGAGGAAGTGGGCAAGCTTTTGACAGAGAGGAGCTTTGTAAGTAATTTTTTGGGTTGGTTAATTTTTTTTTTTTTTTTGCAGAAATTAATTCATGGGATGCCCTGCCCTTGTGATCTAGGAATGGAGGGGTACATGAGCTTTAGATCATTGATGAAAAAATAAAGATGGTGTCGTGAAGAAAGAGGAGGGTCCTCAGTTGTCTTCCCATCATTCCTTCACCTTGGCAGCTTCTTTTGAGCTATTGAGATGGGGGGTGGGGTGGTCACATGCCATATGGAGGACACCATGGCCAGGACCTCAATTCCTGTCTATTTGTCCATTTCTCCTTTGCAGTTGGTGAGGCCACGGCGGGAAAAGCCTCTCGCAGCCTTGCCCAGCACATCCCCGGATCGGGCGGAATTGAAGGCGTGCGAGGAGCCGCAGGTGGAGTCATTGGGGACTTGACCCGTGCGCGCATTGCCCTTGATGAGAGAGGGCAGAAACTGGGAGAGCTGGATGAAAGGACTGCGAGCATGATGGCCAGCGCAGAGGCGTTTTCCAAACATGCACACGAGGTAGGGGCCCTGGTGTCACACACCCAGAACTAGAACCGCCAACCCTGCACCTGAGCCTTTGCTTCCCTTTGGGAACGTCAAGTACGGTTCTCCCCATTCCACCCAGTCATGGTGGTTGAGGTGCACTCCTGTTAACCGACACACCATTTGTCCTGCTCCCAAGCAACGGGAATGCCAAAAATAAACTTCTGTTGCACACTTTTCATTTTTTCATTAATGAGCATCCATTGGTAGCCTCTGAACTGAGAAGATGGCAATTCTCATCTCTCGCCTTTCTCACTAATTTATTGTGATCTTTTTTTTTTTTTCCAAGCCATTTAGTGCAGGACATCTTTGCAGTAGGGCAGAAAACAGGTAGGTGGATGTGTATATAGGAACCTCTACAGATCTTACTGAGGAGAAGAGGAGAACATTTCTAGTACAGTTATATAGAATAGGGCTTGCCCAGAATAGACAGCTTCTGTGCTTGGAAATGGAAATGGAAAGCTCTTCCATCCCACGCTGTTAAGGCTGGGAATCAGCTAAAGTGATGTTCTTTGAAGATAAAACAACATTAAAGAATACTTACCCAAATACTTTTTTTTTTTTAATTTGAAATGCATCACATCTCTGAACAAGGCTTTACATTTTATTGGCTTTTGTGAGTGTGAAGCAAAAATACACAGAAAGAACGTGGCCTGAAATGCAAAAAGTTTACATATTCAGGACATATCAACTGTGCTCCATAGATAACCTTCTTTCTGTAGGAGTAAAAAGCAAGTTCCTGGTTATTCCTGAACCTCTGTACTTTTTGCAGAAGAAAAGTAGTTAAAAGTCCTCGTGAAAAATCTTGTAATGAAGAGCAATAGCAGGTAACGTGGTGGGTTTTTTTAATGTCGCCATTATGAAATTAAATACAAGGTCTCAGTGGAATCGAGACCTGATGACACTGTTAGTACAAGCACTGCAGCGCTCTTCCTTTTTTACTTAGGAAGTTGTGACAGTGAATGGGTGTAAGTCCCGTGTGATACCTCATATGCAGAGCAGTGGTTTATATCCGTTTGTTTGTTTCCTGTTTCTGTAGGTGATGCTGAAATACAAGGACAAAAAGTGGTACCAGTTTTAGACTTCCAAAGAAGCTGCTTGTGGCTTTCTTAAGAACACTGTTCAGGGAAGCAACGTTCATTCCCAAATCTACCAGTCACTGGCCAGAAACAGTTTTTTTCTCCTAGAAGATGTTTTCCTGTTACTGTTATTGGATTCATCACAGTGAGAGTCAAGGAGAAATTTTACAGACCATGACACGGAAGCTGGAATCACGTGGGTCTTACTGCAACAGCTGGCTCATGCGGTAGCCAATTTTTTTTCCAAAAGGAACTCAACCATCACTGTGGCATGTAGTTTTTTCAGAAGCTGTAGGTATGAACTGTGGGGAGTGCGTCTGGTTAAAAATATTCTGTACAAACTCGAATGTTAATGCACTTATAAAACTTTGCATGACTAATTGACATCTTAAAAAAAAAAAAAAAGAGAAAAAGAAAGCATGTTGTGACCGAAGAAAAATGGGATTTATTTCTATTCTGAGGAAAAAAAAATTAAATGGCAAAAATATTTATTTTTTAAAAGTGACATTACAAAAAGCCAGTACAGTTCAAGCATGTTTGCTACCGTTCTCAACACAAAAATGAGTTGAGCTGCATTTTCTTATCTGCTATTCATTTCCCTTGAAAAGCCTTGCTTGAAATCAGTGCTCTTTACCTCCTACCAGAAAAATAAGTAACTTCAAAATCCTGTGCCCCAAATTTATAGATTTTTCATGTAGCTAGACAGGCACTATCTGAAATGTCATTAAAACATCAGCATAGATGGTTTATTTGCAATTCAGAGCACGTGACATGTCATCCTTATCTGTACCTTTTTAAGATGTGCTCTAGATTGATCTTAGTTGTCCTTGAAGGAGGCTGTGGCATTTTTCATCCCCATGGTGTCTGTATCACTTGGTTGCCTTATTTCTCAGTAGCAGGAATAGAAAACCAGCTTAAGGAAATGGCTTCTCCAAGTCAGGAAAGGCAAGATGGGAAACCGCAGGGCTACAAGTTGGAGAGTCCTGCCACGTTCTGCTCGCAGAAGCTGCTTAGCAGCTTGCGCAGAAGTGATTTTTATCTTAAGTGGTCACTTGAAATAAGGAAACTGCACAGTAACCCCCCCCTAAAGCCGGGCGAGAAAGATCACAGCAGCAAGAGTAAAGGATGGGCCACGGGAGGAGCATGAAAAACCATTGTCAACATACGGCGCTGAATTGGCACATACATAAAATGACACCATGGGTGCATGGCAATTGATTTTCTGCTCACGCTGCTAAAAGTAATTTGCTTCTGCTTCAAAGTGGCTTGTTTGGTTTCTACAGCGAGCTTGGCGGGAAACTCTCCAACCTGCAGCTACAGAAGAGAACAGTAAGGAGAACCTCCCTGTCTGCCCAAAGAGATTCCCAGTCCACGGGTGTGCTGCAGCCACAGTGGCCTGCCGGAGCCCCACTGCCACACAGGTCAACTGCTCAGTTAGAATTTTTTCCCAAGATTGGCTTGGAAACAAAGCACTGAAGGCCTGAACATAGTTTCAAATTAGAAAAGGAAAGTGAGGAAAAGGTGGAAAAGCTGCATTTAAAAATTTACTATGTGAGAGGAGTGGCATCCTCTGTCCCTTCAAGGAGTCCTGATGGACACTGATGCAGACAGGCAGCATCCCCCTCCTGACTGGGCCTGAGCTTCACTGGCATTTACACCATCCTGCTGTTCAGATGATCTGCCTCAAAGATGCCTTTCCCATATCCTTCCTTCTCTTACAATAAAATGGAGCCCAGGAAACTGTACAGTCCAGAAGTCTGGCTTCACTGTCAGCCCAGCTGCACAAGTGAAAGGGTTGGGACAGAGCTGAGGTGTTAAGTTTTAAATTCACATTGTAGCACAACAGGAATGTCACGTTTTAGAGGATTTTTACATTTCCATATGGGCAAAATCAAAGGGATGCCCTGCCAGGTCTAGCTCAACTGGGCATGAGACCAGACAAGTTCTCCTCTGTCACAGGAGAAACCGCGCTATACTTGTGAGAGCTGTAGAAAAGGTCAAAGCGCAGGCGTTGCCCAGGTTTCTGCAGAGAGATGAGGACTTGGAGTTGTCCATGAGCTGAGAGGATGTCTGTCTGTCTGCGTTTGAGGAAATGCCAAACTCACTGCTCTGATGCCAATGGGAAGAGGGCTGGGGAACTCCTTCCTTCCACTTGCGTGTGTGAGGAAGCACCACTGTAACCAGGCATCGGGAACGAGAAATAAATGAGAACATTATAGCCACCTTCTGTTTAAATAAGCCCTCCGCCTGTGCTCTGGCCTATACACCACAACCACTGGGCAACAAAATCACTTGGGGCAGCCTTCAAACCCTCCAGCCAACTTTTTAGACCTTATTTTTCCCCGTCTTCTCTGCTTTTACAGAGCAGCTAACCACCCCTCGCTAACACCAAGCCAAGGCCGCCCCCACCAGTGCTCATTCTGTGTCCAGTTCTACGCTTGCCCCTGCACTGAGCCACTGCGGATGGAGAGGCCGTTACCAGTTCCAGTGTGGTACTTGTAGACCCACAGGCTATTTGGGACCAGTTTCCACTATGGACTGGTGTAACGCAGGCAGCCTTTAAGCAGCTTGCAGATAAGGTTTCCATTACCTTGATTCCAGTGGCAACGTCCTCAGGCTGGAGGAGCCGGAGCCTGTTTGCTCGTTTAATGTAAAAATTTAAGAGCAACTTTTAATTGCTAATCACTGCAGCACACCCAGAGAGAAAAGTGTCTTCAACAAGTCATTTACATGATGCCTGACTGACTTCGGCTGCCGACAGTCTCTAGCTTAACACTGGGGGGAAAAAAAAACCCCAAACCAATTTCCATTTGCATTTTTATGCAACAGAGAAATGAGAAGCTAGCATCCCTCAAACTTACAATTTTTAATACTGAACTTTTAAGCGACTTTTCTCTAGTACTCCCCATCAGGTCACAGCTGTATCTTGCTTTCCACTCTTACATATTTTACATATTTCCAGACAGTTACAAATTACTCTTTCTGTTCAGTTCACCTCTTGTGACTATAATTACCAATTTTCTTGTAGTCTGTAGAGATCTAAAAAGTTGTATATGTTTGTATATAGAACATTCTATATATATAAATATATATATGTAATGTATATGTTGTATAAGTTTGTTAGTGCACACTGTTAAATGCTTTCTATCACGATTTACCATGTATGTGGGGGAAAGAAAAAAACCCCAAACCTTCACTTAAAAACTTCAATGAGGGAGGAAGATCTCTCTCCTGGTTGATTTATTGTGAAATGAGGGGGAGTGTGGGATTTTTGAAAGGCCTGACCTGAAGGCCCCTAAAGGCTGTTAGTGAAAGGAATAACGATGCAGCATTGCGAGCAACGGGCACAGCATCCGACCTGACTTGCTGCAGGAAAATTGAGGACATGGGCTGTCGCTGGATGTTGAAATCATGTGCTTTCACCTTTCCCACTAAGACAGCACCACCTCAAGCAAAATCCTAAATTTAGCAGTATCTTCAACGTCGCAATCCGTGCTTAAAATAGACCAGATTGGCTGGAAATAGTTGTTCGACTTAAAACGCTTTTTGTTCATTTGGTATCCTGCTCCCTCACCTTCTTCCTTACAGGAGCATTCCGCCACAGCCACATCCAAACCCGGACACACAGAACTCCCAACAGCACACCCGCACCTCTGGCCTCCAGCAGATGCACTTGATCTTACACACAGCGCTGTAGATAGACAGAGTATACAGAGAAAAGACATTAAATTACATTATTTATATGTTTTCAGAGTTGGCAAGTCTTCAATGAAGTACAAGCTACGGTATTTAAAAAAAAAAATTAAATCCATTCCTAAATTTTTAACTTAAGCTTCAAATCTTGAAGTAAAAGACAAGATAAAGGAAAATTTGAGAATGAGGTTTTGGTTTGCATAAAGACCTGTTTTCTAAATTATTTTTTTTTACAGTTCTACACTTCAACTATGTGCATCAATTAGACATTCCCTGTATCACCAGAATATAGCTTGTTAGAAAAATATTTAACAGAAATACTCCATTTACTATGTATATTGTGTAACGTTATCACAAATAGAAATTTTCTAAACCAGTTTACATTTCCTTTTGGAGAAGCCCTTTCACACCACAACGCGTACATTGCAACGAAGACAGGCATACAAAAATATTTTTTTTCAGCATACAGTTTCAGTGAAGAAAACACTGCAGCTTGAAAAAAAAAAAAAGAGCTGCATTCAACCTCAGGATTCCGCCATTTATAAACCCTGTGGATTGTAACCGGGGCAAAAAGCCAGATTTTAGTTAATTACGCCGCTTAAATACCCCAGGTTCCCCCATAGAACCTGTTCCATAACCTAAAGGTGAATTCAAGCACGGTATATTTCAGTTTCGAATGTTTTTTTGCCTTGGCATGGTCTTAGTAAGAACACACTCTCTCTCATTAAGGAGCTACGCGTGGCCATTTGTAAGTCAACTCTTCATCTTAGGTGTATAAGCAATAGTCACGTAAATGAGTGTTTCCATTCATGTGTTTTGTTTTGTGATTAAATCAACAAATCAAACATTGTACTTTTTTAAATAGCAACCAATATTCAGATTCAGTGTCGAGGAAACATGGACTTAATATGTCTGGGGTTTGTTAACGAGTCATTACTTGTATCTCGGAACGAAGGCTCATCTGGGGCGAACCAAACGCTCCTGCGTTAACCATGTCCTGTTTCCACAGGTATCCTAAATCGGCGTCACAAAAGGAAAACTAAGGCATCTTTAACTGAGGCTGTTTTGAGTCCCCAATAACAACCAAAAAAAAAGAAAAAGAGGGAAAGAAAATAAAAGGAAAGAATTGATATTAGTCGGTGTAGATCTCTTTTTTTCAACCTCTACCCCTGGTTTCTTTATAGTATTTCAAAGACACATGGTTTGCGTAAACCCTTTGGATGGGGTTTTCTCTACTCACTCCCTGAGGAACAGGGGAAATGCCATCGCGGCTGCTGGTGGGGGGCGATGGCCACCTCCCGTCCTCCGGCAGCTCAGGCGGGGACAGACCCTGGTCTCCAGCTGACGCTTTACCGCAGGGAGCTCACCCGGCGCTCACACTCACACCACCCCTCCCCAGGGATACCATCAGCCTCCAACCTGGGCTTCTCAGCCCACCGAGAGCGCCCTTCACCTCGCTGCCACTTCAGGTGAAAAGCAGTCACCTACCAGCTGGGACCTCAGAAAGGCAGAAATGAGCTCGTTTCAGGGCACTTCACCAACAGCATGTTTGAGTCGCTCTGCCAGGAGAGGCTCAAAAGCTACTGAGCTTCCCAGCGCCTGCTTTTCAGCTACAGATTTATAGGAAAAAAAACAGCAGGAAAAACGTCACAACTCTCTTCTTGATGAAATGCAAATAGCATGGGAGAAAGGCAACGCCCAGATCAGATCACTGGGTGTTGTCTTTTGTCACCTGCTTCTCTCCCACCACTGCCCAGCTACCAGAAAGCGCACAGAGAACTCTCGCTAGGCAGGGAGAGAAGGAAAACTGCAGCAGAAAGGACCAGGCAAAACAAGCTTGTGATCCGCGTGCGAGGAAAAGGACTGAGTAGCTGTATCAAACATCAACGGCAGACGTTCCTGCTACTCAATCCAGAGAAGTTCTGCCCTGTACAATCCAAATTCGAATTATTTTGACAAGAAAGTGGATATGAACGTAACGGAACAAGGCTGCTCAGCAGCCCAAGGGGATGGGGCTGTCCCTGCAAGGGCCTGGGTCACACAGGCTCACATGAGGTGAAGAGAAGGCGCTCCCGGTGACCACGGTGCTTTGTCAGGACTGGGTCCCAACCCAGTTTCTTCCGGCAGAGAGAGACCCACCTGCTGGTGCAGCAGCCGGGCAAGGGCAGCGCAGGGGCAGGACCAGTTCCATGGACACCAAGCAACATGGCTGCCATAACAAAGAGAACTCCTACCCCTTCCGCAGCATTCATCCATCTTCTCGGCCTGCCGGACCACGCGTGTTACTGCACGTGCTGTGCGGCGCCAAGGAACAGGAGGCAGGAGCAGACTGCAAAGAGAAAGACACACAAACCAGCTGAGTAACAGAGAGCAAACACAATCCATGCATCCCATCCTGTCTACAAGATGACAGAGAACAGCCTGCACTCTGGTTATCGGGTCTGGAACGAGAAAAAAGCCGAGTTTCCAGCTAAACACAGGCCCCAGCTCGTCAGAGGCGGGGGCGGGGAGAGGGTCCCACAGGCAAAAATAAGTAAGTAATGCGAGCAGCCAGCCTCCTCCTACCAACTTCAGAAAAAGCAGGTATCATCTTCTGCACAGTTCCAAGCAGAGCCTCTGCTTATCTGACATAACTCCTCTTCTGCTTAGCCTCACTAATTGTTACAGTCTAATCAGAATTAAGGAAGGTAAATAGCCGCAATCAGGCAACAGCTCAGAGCCAGTTCTAATATCATGACTCAGATGCCACAGCCGCCTCGCTCACGGAGCAGTGCCCACCTTTTATCTTCTCATTTGCTCCAAATTACTGCTTAATTAAAATGAACTCCTCGAATTTGTTTAGCAAAGTAAGTTTAGTTCTGTGTCAATCCCCTAACTGATTAGCGTCACCCCTGTCCAGAGAGCTTGTTGGGAAATACGCACGAGATCCATCCTTCTGAAATACTAAAGACAGTACACGGGAGGAAAATATTGTAATGTGCCAAAGAACAAGCAACCCCAATTACAGCAGCTCCGGTGAGGCCTGAAATACAGCACAGGTGTGTCACCGCGTGACACCCCGGGACAGGAAATCATTAGCCCGTGTGAATTGATAATGAGTCCAACCCAGCATCTTCACAGGCAGAGCACACAAATGGTCAGACGCCAGGGTGCCGAGGCTCAGATCTGTTAATAACAAAAGCATTAATAAGCTTAGGAAAGAAACAACCGTCTATCAACCGCATGCTGTGGATAAAGAGCTCGGCCACCGGGTGACAGATGTGGTAGAAAACCACAGTGCAGAGCGGGCAGGAAGGAAACAACAAAAAAATAAAAATCTGAAGGTAAAGCGAAATCCAAACCAGGGAAGAAGCCAAGTCGGTGCTGAGCAGGGCAGGCAAGGCACCCTCGCCTGGGGCTCGGACTCAATGCCATGCGCTGGGACAAGGGCCGCGCAAGGGACAGGTGGTGGATTGGAGTCCAGGATGCGGCCTTTTGTACGCAGGTCCCGTTAACGGCCTTTAAAACTCACCACGTTCTTGAGAGCTCGGTGCCAGGTACTTCTGATGTCAGGACAGGGGGCCACACCAAAGGCGCCGCATTTGAAGTTGCCAAGCTCAAGCGCGCTGCCAGGCCGTCGGAATCCAAGTCTGCATCCCCTCAGATCAGGCTATAAAGGCAACTTCAAAAGGACACTTCTTAAAATGGATCCAGCAGAAGTTCAGAAATGAAAGAATAATTAGGGGCTTGAAAATTTCCCACAGGAAGCAAGAATGGAAAGATGGAGATTGCTTACGTGAGGGAGGGACTGCAGAAGAAAGACATGATAAAATAATTAGAGGCACAAAGATGATGACAGGAGGCACCTGTCCTCCCTTTCTTGTAACATACAAGGGCTACACGATGAAAATAACAGAATTCAAGGTCAGGCATTGTACAAAGTTAACAAAAACAGCTGAACTTCTATAACCATCGCAACCATCTGGAAGGGAAACGAAGCCACGTGATGTGAGGTTTAGCCAGAGCAGAAGGTGTCAGTGAGGAGAGCAACGCCAAACAGCAGCAGATGAATTCCCCGCGAGCTCCTTCCTTGCCCCCTCTTTTGAAGCATCTGCTCCCGGCAGCTGCCCTGCGTCAGTCTCAGGACCAGCTCAGCTTGACAAGCCCAAACTCCCAGAAAAACTTCCTGCCTGATCACAGGGATGAAGTCAAAGACACGGAGGCAAAGCATGGGGGGGAATCTGAGTGGTTTTTAGCGAGGCTACCGACAGGGAGGGTATGAGGCTTCCCTAGGAGACAGGTCTCTGAATGAAGAGCCCCGGGTTCACCCACCACCACTCAGAAACAACTCTAACACACCAGACCTCAAACACCAGCAAGGCTGTCACTTCAGCTGGCCAGACATTTTTTTTTCTTCACAAAAATACAACTTGCCGTTAAGGTTTCAGCCAATAAATTTAGTTTCATTCTTTAAAAAGGAATGTTTCCGCTGGTGATTTTGTGTTAACTGTGAAAGAGTCCAAACACCCTCCCTCCACCCAACACCCTCCCAAACACCAAACTCCCTCCTTCTCAAGGCCAGCATGCAAGGCAGCAGTAGGACAAATTACAGCAGTCACCAAAACGCTTTCCTAAAAGCTGGAGGCCAACCAAGCACCGGTTCCACACACTGTGAATGCTGGAATGCTGCACAGCTGCTCGGTGAGAAATTCAGCCAGTGCTGAAGCCATTTCAACACCTGAATCCCCATCAGTAGGATTCAGCACAAAATTACCCAAGCGGAGGCCTGTAAAATTCAACATGAAGTGCAAACGCAATGACTTTTTTTTTTGTCCTAGACACAATTACACACAAGAACATATTATCTTTGTGCTTTGTTTTATTAAAATAATCCATCTCATTTCATATGTAATAAATTCATTAGGCTTTAGGGTTTTGTTTTAAATTACAAGATCAAGCATATTTTAACAGAATTCATTTAAATACTGTGCTTTTAGCAATTAATAATTTCACAGTTCTGTGAATGCGCTTCACTGTGCGCTCTGACCTCTGAAGGGTTTCGTTTGGTGAATCCATATCAGCTTCCACCATGTGTTTCAGAAGGTGGCCTGCAACGATGTCCCTGGCAACGTGACAGGGAGGACGGCACCGCGCGCCCGTCTGCCGCTGCCTGCGAGAACGCTGGCCCTTGCTCTGCCCAGTCCACGGTGCCTCCAGCCTCACCACACGCCAGAGCCCTGCGTTTCGTGTCAGACCTCCAGGTCCTGCAGGGCTCCCCAGCTAGGACCAATTTTCACTTTAACGTTCAGTTTTACGGAGAGTTTGATGGCAGTTTCCATCTCGTGCTTGACAATCTGAGCGACCTACAAGACAACGTTAAACGTCAGCTGCACACATAACTTCAGCGCTCTGGTTTTCTGTCCATAGGTGGGGTGGCCAGACACCTGCAGTCTTCTCCTGCTTTTATTTGCTCTGGCCTACCACCGATTGGAATACATTTTAATCCTGATTAGGGCTTATGAATTGATAAATTGGATAAAGCCAGGAATGTTTCATGCAGCACGAAATTGTGACTGGTTCTGCACTGTTATAAAGGCTACTTAAAAAAGAGGCAAGACTAAGCTTTCATTAAACACTTGAGAGCCCCGCAGAGTCTCCTCTTTCACCCAGGTGCATAATTCTAAGTGTTTCGTGGAGTCTGTTCTGAAAACTTCAACGTACTGAAAGCAAGAGACAAAGTAAATAGTCCAGAGGCAAAGAACGGTGTTCCTCCTCACTGTGTTGGCACAAGGCGCTCTGGGAAACACAAACTACAAACCTCTGGGAAAGCAGATCGCATCCAATGCAGGTGCTAGAAATACCACTCAGCTTTCCCCCCCACAATTTTGTTGAGGCAACTCCAATGTTTGCTGCCCTCCAAATGTACTCCTACGAAAAGGAGACCAGAAGACATTTTTTTTTTCCTGATTGTAAATGCCTGCCCTGTATAAAGTGACCTTCCTTCCTACCCCAAGACCCAAGCAGAATCCAGCCTGATTGCTTATTTGAATGTATTTTTCAGTCCACACCCCACAGCAGAATGAAAAGAGGCTTTGAAATTATTGTGATTCCTCATCTCAGCTAGAGGCCACTGTGTCAACATCGGAACTATACAAGCTTTCTGACCCCTCCATGCATTTTCATAATTCCCTCACAGGTACCCACGGTAGAAATTTCTCCACAGTTTTTACTGGGGAACAGAGGAGGGATATAAGGAGATCAGAGCACAAGAGTTGACAACAGCATTAAGAACTAGGGAGATATTTGTCTTCCAAAACCCTACGCCCTTACACACCACACTTCAAAATGATCTTGATAACCTAGAAAAATGCTTTGAAATAGGATGTAATTCAGCACAAACGAGTACAGAGTAGAAAGAAGCAGGATAGAGAAGCAGGATAGAAATAATCTACTGTTCAAAAATAGGATGAAAAATAACTGCCTGGGCAGGAAAAAAAATGAGGTTATCAGAGATTAAAAACTGAATAGGGCTTAAGCACGACACACTGTTGTGAGAAGGAAAGCAAATGCAACTCTAGAATACAGAAAGATAAAATGTCACTTGTGTGACACACAGATCAATTTTCCACTTTATTCAAACCACTGCAGCCTTGATCAAGTTTGAGGCCCAGTATTACAAAAGAAACATCAACCATACGGAGGGAGATTCTCTGAGAACGGTCAGCAGTCCGGCACACAGTGAGGAGCATCAGATTAGAGCTGCTGCACCTTGAACAAGGGACGGCAGCTGCAGGGAAGACACGAAAACCTGTGCGTGGTTCCTGGTGAAGCTGATGGGATGAGATGGGACACGCACCAACACCCTGACATGGGGGAATTTGGGCTCTGAATTTCCTGTACGTTAATCAAACAGCATCATTTCCAGACTTTTCACCAGTCAGATAAAACATGCTTGGAGGAATACTGGCTACCTCAGAAATATAAATGCAATAATGCTGGAAACAAGCAAGCAGTTTAAAAGTATCTATCTAGCCTTTGATTCCTGATCTAGCCTATACCTTTATGTTCCTACCTGACTCCTCATCGCTGGGGTCAGCTCAAAAGGTAGAAGGGTCAGCCCTCCTTCTACCATTTTTTTGCAATATTCTCATAGTCTTTCTATTGTGACAAGCTCTGAAAGCTCCCTACCTTCACTTTGACATTCTGCACAGACTAGGAAAGCACTGAAGCCCCAGGCATTTCACACTTTCAGCACAAGAAAAAACAGGTATTACCCCAATGTGGTCTTTTAAAAGATGCAAGCTAGCTCACTGATAGACTGCAAATGAAAACAGAACAATCAGTAGTGTCATTTCTCTTAAAAACCCATTTGTAATGATACTCTGACTGGAACACAAACTCCTAGATATATGGAAAGATATTTTTAGTTTTCTTTTGTGCACTTTAGCAGCTGAAAATAAGCTAAAGCCAGCATCAAGCATGTGACCAATCTAACTTGTCTGAATAAAAATTGCTGCTGCAGCAGAGAAATAAGCAATTTACAGTATAATAAAGTTTTTGTGCCAGCAAGATGAAAAAAACCTCACTAAGGAGAAACTAAGAACGCTCACTTCTTTTTTACTAAAAGGTATATTGTAGTTCAAAAGGACTAATCGATTCAGCCTGAGCCTAGGAAACACACCTTGTGTACATATGCTGTTTTAAGTGACTGCCCAGAAAATCTACGTACAGAACTGTATCTGAAGGCAGTTAAAAAAGTTGGTAATAATTTCCCTTGAAGTTGAGGTTGTTAATGAAAAAATATAATGCAATAAATAATAAGATAATCCATTCACTTGGCCCCAGTTCTTCTGGGGACAGAGCAGTAACTTGGAGTCAGTATCTAATGACGTAAAAGGCTACACTCAGGGGATTTCAGTTTTCTACAGAAAGAAAGTTAGGAGCCTTTTTGTCTCTAAAACAGCCTGCCTGGATTGAAGTAGCAGATGTCTGAACAGAGCTAGCAAAACAAACAGAAGCTTGAGCTGAGATTCAAGAGAAAAATATTAAACCTTTTGTTCTTAATGAAATTTAGAAAAAAAAAAAATGCTCAGGCCAGTCAATACTGCTGAAAGCTCTCTCAGACTAGGACTTACTGCTTGCCATCAGGAAATGGCCTTTTGTCATGAAAGATGGGTATGCGCAGAAGAGAAGTGGGAGAAAGACATCCCCAAGCTCCGGAAGCCCACCCGCGTTTGTGCTCAGGGCTTGGGAAAACACGGAGCTGCCAGCATACAGCTAAAGTGTTTGCTACTGAAAGCTGTCACACAGACACCACTACGTGCAGGCACAGAGCGCCTGCACGGTGAAAGAGCACACACATGCACGTGAAAGGGGCTTTAAGTCCACACAGCACATTTCTTATATCTACCACGCTGATAACCACCATAACACTCCTACCAGAAAGATAGGTAAGTAAGGAATGAGGAAACAAAAGCAAGGACTCCTTCTTTCCCTACACAGAGTATAAACCACAGGCGTACCAATACCTCTTCTGAGTTGGCCACCAGAAGACACTAGTGTAAACAGGCAGGCAAAAATACCTCCAAACAAGGAAAAACTTCCCCCTACACCTGTCAGCAATAGTAAACTACTTCCCTCATCAAGTCTTGCAGAGAAGTTGTACAAACTGCTGTTACAAGCAGCAAAGCTCATGTTGGAAAAATGAACTTCAGCCATGGGAATGGCTTGAGTCTGAAAATAAAGGGATCAAGAATACAAACATCATTTTTCATCCAATTAAACATTGTTTTCACAGACCTTTTAGCACACAGTGAAAGAGGATCCACGGAAGAAAAGCCGAGCCCCTAGAAAGAAGGTTGGTTTGAAACATCATAATGCAGTAGAGAGCTGTACCTGGATGACGTCATCCTCTGCAACTTCATAGAGGAGCTCATCATGGAGTTGGAGGATGAAGAAACCTCCACTAACGGGATGTAACATCCTCCTGTTGCTCTTCCTTGCTAGCTTTCCTACACAGGTGAAGAGCACACTTTGTTAGATACCATTATGCAAAGGCACGGTCCCTCTAATTACAAAACCCTCTCCCATTCCTAATGCTGACATGAGGAACTTGAAAATGAAAAAGCCCATGCCTACAGATAAAACCACAAAACATTGCTATTCTATCAATATTTGTACAGCTACCAAGGGAAAAAATGTTAATGAAAAGCATTTTAGATATAAACATTTCAGCCTTACATTATGAAGATATGAATCAGAACAGAAACAAGAGACAGCTGCATCTCCTGAACCATCTGTTTTAAAAGTAAATTTTAAATAAAATCATGTCAAGTTTAATCAGAAGTTGGTTTACAACATTCTCTCTGGCAATGAATTAGGATTCTGCTTTTCTTCCAAAATCATTTTAATGGCTAGATGAAAAAGGCAGTAAGCCTCCTTCCAAATGCTGTTACCAGAAACTGTAACTACTACCCCTGATTATAAAAA